>JADDOH010006301.1:0-133103 GCA_016648135.1 Agrypnia vestita | reverse complement strand
ACTATTTCTTATGCATTTAAATTAAAAATTATTTTAATCATATTCAAACTTCCTTCATTGTTAATCACATTCAATCTTGACCTATATATATAACTTGTGATTACTATATTAGTTTACTTTCAAACAATAAAATTCCCATCAGATGCTTTAAGGGTGAATACCTACCTAGACATTTTGAAAAAATCGATTTTTAAATTTTTACATTTTCTTAAAGCTTGCGGTCTTATAAATATCTGGTGAAAATTTCAAGCTAAAATTTAAAATAATAACAAATTGTTTATTTTCATATATTGCTCAATTTTCAAACGCGTTTTACTAGAAACCATGTTTTGAAAATCGGTGACCAAAATATCTCGACAACCACTGAACCAATCAAATACATAATTATCTAGTCTTTGTCGTAGGATTTTTTTAAAGTTACTTAGTTTCATTTTATCGGCATAATAAACCCGATTTTTTCCATAAAAAACGCTATTTGAATTGCAAACGCCCACCATTATGTCAAAAATCTATATTTTTACAAAAACCCCTAAGTCAAAGATTAAATTATAGTATGAATTTTGATAATCTTTTTGTTTTTTTTTATTCTGATGATTACAGATGAAATGGGAGTGGTCACCGCGGAGGACCTTTTTTTCGGCAGTCGATAAAACCCAAGAATTTTTCGCCAATGTTGAATATTTTTTTATAATTTATTTTTACATATTCTTCAAAGTATGTACTTTCAGAGAGAAATGATACAAATATCATAATTTATATAGATTTTCTTTTAAAAATTCACAATAATTGTCCTTTTTCGCGCTTCGTAGTTAGGTATTCCCCCTTAATGCAATCAATTCAAGCTTACTCTGTTTTTATAACAAGTACGTTTAACGCTAAACTTTATTTGTGTACTGAGGGTTTATTCGATAAGGTTTTTTTTTTACATTTTCAGGGCAGACTTAACGGTTGTCAGAGGGATTGGTGGATGAGCGACCGAAGATAGGGGGAAAATAAGAACCCAGGTTTAGTTCAGATCTAACCAATGACGTGTCAAGGTAACATTTATATATAAAGAATCCTTTAAGCCCTAGATGTCTCGAGCGAACGAAATATCTAGCCCTAGATAATTCCGCCGAGAGTATTTATTTCTAAGACTGGCATTCTGAATAAAAAAATGTATAAAAATTTTCTTATTTTCTCACGACTCCTCGAATTGCCTAGTCACAGAGAAATTAAAAAAAATTCGTAATATTTCTCCATTATTCGTGAATACTAATTGATTTGAAAATATATATTTTTTACAAGGTTTTTATTATTTTATGTGAGTTGTATTGATGCGAATGAATTTTTCATAATCGATATCAGTTATGGTAATGATAGTTCAAATTTTAGCAAAAATTAAAATATATATATTTTTTTAAATGCATACTTTGATATTACATATCTCGACAACTATTGATATGTAATATGTCATGGTTGTTCCAACATTTTCGACTCGTTATCAAGTCATAAGTCCACCTGTAATGTTGTTGCTACTAGCTATGAGACATCCTGTACAGTACATAGTATACAATTTGGGTTGTACTATGCCTGTCTCACTAGAAGAATCTGTGTTGAGACAGGCATAGTTTACAAAATAGTTGTACAGTTAGATATTAATTCACATGTATCTAGTTTCAAGTTATTTCTCAAAATAAAAGTAAATAAAATATATAAAAAGGCATATAAAAATTATATTGAAAAAATCACAATGATTATATTTGATAATAGACCATTCGAAATATGCCTAGTTTAAGTAATATTTTCCAGGGACTATTATCGCCGAGACAAAAGAAATGAGGAGGTCGTTCACCCGTTGCGATAAAGTTAATGTCTCGTCCAGTCCATTAATTATAATGGGACCTTTATATTGCTGAATGCGTGTGACTGCAAGCTTGGTAAAACTGCTACATTACATTTTAGCGTTCCGAGAGAAATGTTCAATATTATTTTATTGAATTGAAGCATGGACACCTACCGAAGAATTGATAAGGCGACTTGAAGCAATTAAGATGTGGATCTAAAGAAGAATACTCAAAATAACCCGGATAGATGGACTATCTTTGCGTCTGCTAGTTTTCCGAAGTTGGAAAGTTAATTTTTCTTACTGCAGTGTGTTTCTTTGATAGGGGTATTTTTGGTTAGAGCTGCATGCACACTACGTTCAGAAACGACTTACTCTCTTATCCTACTGTCGCGTCAAGTTCTTCCAACATTTTCTATCACTTGAGAGTACATCTCTCTAGCGGCTCGAAACAGCTCTTCCACTGTCCTTATTCCTGTCCAATCTCGTATATTACGGAGCCATGAGATCTGCTTCCTGCCGACTCCTCGTTTTCCTTCGACTTTGCCCTTAATTATGAAATGCAAAAGGTCGTTCTTTTTAGAGATGCCACGAATATTCGGCTACTATTCGGTATTCGGCCTATTCGGCTACTTTTTTTCGTTTGTCAAATTGTTCGTTATATTCGGCCGAATACCGAATACCAAATCATTAAAGAAAACGCATAATAAATATTACTCACATATTTTTTTTGTTTAAGAAAAAATCAGCATATTTAATACTTAAAATCTATCAGTGGTAAGTTATGAAGAATGCAAACAAATTTTTCGGCATTTCTTGATATCAAACGATTGCGCTTTTCCTCATAAATTATACCTGCTTCCGAAAATAGCCGCTCACTGCTACATAGATAGGGAGATGATAAATAAATCTTAGCAAATTCTGCTAGGCTTGGATACTGCTTTGCGTTTGCTGACCACCACTTTCAAGAGTTTTCTTGTAAAAATCAATTTAATTTGCAATTGAACTTTTCTGTTCCACATCTTCATGTGTGTGCATATTTTCTGTAGCGACTTCCTCAAAACAGTTCCTGAAACTGTCGTGCATCTCAATGGTTTTATAATTTTCATTGACTTTTTTTCTTTTTCTTTTATAGAAATACCCGCAAATGAAACAAATATGCCCACGGCGCGCATTTCAATGATGCAGGTCGGAACCTGTCACCTGCGAAATGTACTAAGTGTCGCCGAATATTCGGCGCTTCGGCGAAATCACTGTTCGTGGCATCTCTAGTACTTTTCCCCTCTAAGCACATGGCCCAATTATGACACCTTTCGAACTTTGATATTTGCCAACTCTCTCTCGGTTCTGGCTCTCTGGAGCACATCTGAGTTGCTGATCACATCCGTCCACGGAATGCGCAACATTCTACAGTGCAACCACGTTTACATTCATTACACTGTTAGGTACTTTTTTGCGAGGTTTTGTCATTTAATTTGACTCGTATTGAGGCGAATAAATTTCAAATATTTCATATTAGTTACTGAAGTAATGGTTCAACGTTGTACAGAAAATAAATCAAAAATATTGAAACAGAATTGCAAATTTTGATATTGCTTATCTTCGTTACTATTAACATTTCTCGCGGTGTGAAATAATATTTCCTATTCAAAATTTAATGAGGAATACTCCTCCGAAGTTTTTGCTACTAGCTATGAGATACACTGTATAAGCGATAATTTGTGTCTAAAAAAGGATTAAACTGGAATTATATTACTATATATATTTTTATGTACTGTTTTAATGAGATAGGCGGTAATTTTACGTTATGTTATGTTTATGTTAATTTATATTGCGCCATTTTTGCGTAAGAGACGCTTCAAGGGCGCTTTACAGGTGCGACATCCCGAAAGAATGAGTTTTTAGGCGCTTCTTGAAGTGTTTTTTTTGAAGAATTATGATTTTATATTTTGATAAAAAACCGTATTTAATTACTTTTAGGACGCATTTTCCTTCTGTAGTTTTTTCTGATGTAATCCTTATAATTTATAAAAGTCAATTATTCATTTTTACGAGCGTTTCAAATAAAATTTTACAAAATCATTTTAGACGGATTATTCTTCGAGATAAACAATTTTTTTACATTTTTAAAGGTAATCTTTAAAAAACTCCTTTTGCTACAACTTTTGACATGCCTTTGTAAATTGTTATTAATAATGGATAATTCATATAGCGCTAATTTCGTGAAAATTTCAACACAATGGTGCTTTTTCTTCCCCTCTTTTAACCTTCTTTTAAAAATTCTTTTGAATTCGTTTGAATGCATTTCAAGAATCTCAGATACAATATTATTAATGTAATAAGTTTTCGCACAATAACATTGTTGTAATATTATTTATTACCATTATCGAATGCTGAATCGAGAAAAAATGTGGTTGAATTTTTTTTTACAGAAGTAAAATTACACTTTCAAACCTTCCGGTACTCAGTTATACCCAATTTATAGTTAAACCAATGTTATTATTTCGGTGCCTTGGCCCAAAACCAGGTTACTTATTTTAGCGAAAATAAACAAAAACAACTCCGATTGCATTTAGTGCATTGTAGACTATGACCTGGAAAATATCCAGATTCGGTTCATGAAGGCTTGCTTTTAATTTCGGTTCATACATTCTTTTTAGAGATCCATACACGGAACACACGTCAATATTTTCAAACTAAAGTAAACACCTGCTTTATGAGAAAAAAAACTTAACTTTTTGGTCTAGAATTAGACTCTAACTAAATCACTTGGTAAATGTCTCAATTACGAGACTAACAAGAATGTCAATAATGATTATTATAATTATATTAGTTTTTTTTTGGGTCGCAATCCTAGGATTAAACTGCGACAAGCACTCGATTTCTCCACTCCTCTCTGTCACCTATTAGCTTCTTCATTTCTCGGTAGGTGCTACAGCGCACATCTCCGCTAATCTGGTCTACGTAGCTTGATCTCGGGTGGCCTGTATGATTGTTTCCTTCAACATTTCCCTCAACGATGGTAAAACGCAGGCACGGATGCCTTATATTGTGGCTAATCCAAATTGCCCCTTGATGGGCGATTCTGTTCGGGAGCCGCCTCTTTTCGCCCAGCCTGCTCAACACCTCGTCGTTTCGGATATGTTATGACCAATGGATCCTCGCCATGCGCCTGTATAGCACCACATAAAAATTATACCTAATACCTCGATGACATTTTAAACAAATGGGATGAATCAATTTGAAAGTTATCTATCAAAAAAATATTTAATTCCCACTAATTTCACTATAGACTTATGTATTTTATGTAATCCTTCTTATTCTTCTTCTTTTTTTAGATCCTTGATCTGTGTTGACAGGTCAGTCCTTGTCGGGATGTCCAGCTCTCTCTCCATCTCTTAGGTGGTCTCCCTGGCGGTCGGCGTCCCTCTGGAATCCCGCGCATAACGGCTCTGGGAAGTCTCGTCTGCTCCATTCTCTCGACATGGTCCCTCCAGAAACACCTTCTCTGCCTGCTCCATCTTACAATACCTTGTATGTGGCAGGTTCTGCGGATTTCCGGATTGGGTACTCTGTCTCTGAGGGTCTTGCCCGCAATGGGTCTTAGGGTCTTCATCTCGGTAGTTCTGAGGAGGTTTTTAGTTCTCACCGTGTCCGCTCTTGCTTCGGTACCGTATGTCATTATAGGTCTTATGCATGTTTTATATATTCTGACTTTGTTTTCCACTGGCATATGCTTATTGGTCCATAGAGTGTCTCTTAATTAAGCATCCGGATATAACCGCTGCTTTGTTTGTCTGCTCTTTGACTTCGTTTTTGAAATCCCTATTCGTTTATCAAACATATCATTTTTTTATCATTGAATCTGCTCCCAACTTTATACCATTCAAACTGTTCCCAAATATTTTTATATGCAAATGTTCCTAAACTACGAAATTTTTCATTCGTAATTACCTCAGGATAGTTTGTTTGTAATGGAGAATTCTGAAGGGGTATTCGTTTCTCCCCAAGTGCAAGATGGTTAATGTTTCATTAAGTGTTTCCCGGCTTTAGCACCAGCACACAACTTAAACCTGGGATTAAATACAGGACCGCAACCTTTCCGTTTGAAACATTAATTTTGTTTTACGACAAAATAAGTGTCATTCTATATTCCGTTTATTATTATATCACTCGCAGAGACGAAACTATTTATATAAGAAATGTGCATGGAAGTCTTTTATAGGATGACACAGGGCTTGCAACGTATGTGAGCTGGCTTAAATGATCACTCTATACAATACTATAGGTACATATGTGAGTTACCTATACCTATAAAACTCAATGTCTGTCTGTCTGTCTGTTCTCTATACAAATCCACACCGTTTGTCCGATTCGATTCAAATTTTGCATACTTATGCTTTGGGACCCGACGGGTAACATAGGCAACATTTCCCCCCTATTCTCGTACCCTTTCCCCTCCCCTGACATATTTTCGATGCAAATCTGTACCGTTTGACCGATCGGACTCAAAATTTGGAAACTTATTCTTTAGGACTCAGCGGGTAACATAGGCGATATTTTCTTTCTATTCTCATACCCCTTCCCCTCCCTTGACATATTTTCGATGCAAATCTATACCGTTCGAAAAAATCTATACGTTTCCCCAACAAATTTATTTTCAACTTAATTCTTAACCCATGCAACGCCGGATACAAACAGCTAGTTTATTAATACGGTAAGAAAGGTAAATTGATAATGAAGTATTGAAGAATTTTGAAAAAATCAATAGATTTAAATGATTTATGAATTGAAGTTTAAGTTATTTTTTTAAGTTTAAGTGAATTTAAGTTAAGTAAAAAGGTAAATTGATAATGAAGTATTGAAGCATTTTGGAAAAAGCTATAGGTTTAAATGATTTATGAATTTAAGTTTGATTTTAGGAAAAATTTAATTTTTTCGATTTGCTCTGAGAAATCGCTGATGCAGCGTATCTCGATAGGTAAGTTATTGTAGTAGTTAATGGCTTTATAAATATAGTGGTTCTGCATTTGGGTAGTTTGTATATATGTTGTATATATGTTCTAAATTGAATCCTTTTAAATATTTGAAGGACTTTATTAGAGGCATCTGTAGTCCTTCTCATGAAATAGTGTACAAAGATTTCACAGCTAGTAATATTACCTCTATATTTTTATATGGAGTACATATTAAGAGGGAATATCTACCTAGACATTTTGGAAAAATCGATTTTGAAATTTTTGCATTTTCTTAAAGCTTAAGGTCCTAAAAATGTCTGGTGAAAATTTCAATTTTGTTGATTACGCGCCGCACAACACGGCGCCGCACTACATGCAGGTAGCTGCCAGCCGGGCTCTTTCATAATAGAAACTTCAGACATATTTTTATTATGTTTGTGAAGAGTGCTTGATGATATGGAAATTCAAAGTAAGATGGAGGACTTATATAATGGACCTGGAATCGCTGATTTTATGTAAGATTTATTCATTACCCAATTTTCAAACACTTTTTACTCGAAATCATGTTTAAAAAATCGGTGACCAAAATATCTCGGCAACCACTGAACCGATTAACTTAAAATTTATAGTAGTTATTCTATACATAATTATCTAGTCTTTGTCATGCGATTTTTTTGAGTTACTTAGCTTTTTTATCGGTATAATAAACCCGAATATATCCCTAAAAACTATTTTAAATTCAAACGCCTTCCATTTTGCCAAAAATCGATATTTTCAAAAAATCCTACGATAAAATCTAAATTATAGTGTCAGTTTTGATAAAAATTTATTTTTATTCTGACGATTACAGATGAAATGGGGGTGGTCACCGCGGAGAACCTTTTTTTTTCGGCAGTCGACAGAACCCAAAAGTTTTCCGCCAATGTTGAATATTTTTTAATTAAAAGAATTTAACGTATTAAAAAAAGTAGGTACTTTCATATAGAAAATATACCAATATCATGATTTATTTATATTTCCTTAAAAAAATTCACAAAAATATCCTTTTTTCGCGCTTCGTAGGTAGGTTCACCCTTTAGCAATATTATTTTTGATGTATATATGATTTTCTTCCAAATTACTCTTTAAAATCAATATATATTTTTTAACTCCTTTTATAGACCAGATATTTTTAACAGTATTTTTATGCGTACGTTCTGAGAACACAATGACTGAATTTGTCCACTGCGAGATTATTAATCAATTAAGATGAATTATGGAACTCGATCGAGAATCGATAGAGTAAATGCACGTCTCGTCTCTGTGAGACTAGACTTTCTCTGTGAGACTTCTATAATTTACCTTTATTAAATATTAATCTTGCAGTGAACAAATTCAATAATTGTGTTCTCAGAACATTTTTTCTGAATTTATTTATTTATTCTTTTATTTTTTTATTCTGAACTAAACTTATTACAAGGTATTACCTACAATGAATACATTCAGTATTGTATTTATATTTAAAAAAAATATTAATTAGTTTTAAGATTTTGTTTATATTTCTCAAGACTGTAGAAACGGGAAGAATTACATGTTATCGAGGATATAAGGCGGTCTGGAATACACGGGAATAAATCGTAAACTTCTTTAACGCTCACAAAATGGAGAATATAAAAATGCGCGCAAGACGCCCGACAGGAACTGTGACACTTTCAGAATGTCCAGCGAAAATAAATGAAGAGAATATCTTTCAAACTTTTGGAAATAAGTGCGATCCCGGACGTGCGAATATTCCAAGATGAGTATAAAGGGTTCCACAGACGAGTGATTAGCGCAAAATTATTGTGAATTAAAGAACAGTAATCCAGTTAAGTTCGTGTTCAGTGACTTATTGACTAAATAAAAAGTATTTAATTTCAAGTGTCATTGTTTTCCATCGCAGCGATCCCCTGGCATAAACTCATAATTTTCAGTTTTTAAAATTTAATAAAAAAAACTATAGATGGTACGATAATGAGTGTGTATTTCACTTAGGCCGGCGCCACACTACGCGACATTACGTCTCGTCTTTTCGGTCGCGGAACGCCGCTACATTTCTTTCCGTACAATCTGTGCTATTCTGAAAATAGCAATATTGGAATGTCAGATCTTTATTCCAACACTTAATAGATAAAAATAAACGAGATGTAGGTATATATCGGTGTTGTGGTCAGAGGGAGAATGAAGTAAATAACGGTTATCCGTCACACGTCAAATATAAATAGAGTCCAATATTTCTCTATTCTATGGTCCAACGGGACAATCACAATTTAGTCGTAATTTTACATCAGGACGCTGTGGGAGAAGAAATTAATAAGTGCATATGAAATAATATTTTTCTTATAAGCTTTCAATACAGCATTAGTACCTACTTAATTCATGTAATTTTAGTCGAAACATGAGAATTGTGAGGTTACGTTTGCAGCAGAGGGGAGCTGTCAGACCAGACCGGAGAAATCAGACATCGCAAATAAAGGTTTTATATATACGTGAAAATATACTAATCTTCTTAAATACGTCAAACATCGAATACCGACGCAAGGGCGGATTCAGCTTTGGCGCCAGGGGGGGGTCACATAGTCGTGGTCAAGTCACAAGAAGTTATAATTTAATTTTGATAATAATAGATACTTACAAGTAAAAAGTAGGTATTTTATTAATAAATGTAAGTACTGTAGGTACTTAAAAATACCTACCTATATTTAAATAACAAAATCAATTTTTCTTTTACGTCTTCTCCCGAAACGCGTTATCACTTCATCTACTCCGAAGGGTACGTTTTTATGGGCGTGGAGAAGTGGCAGTCCGGTTAGACGTTCTTCAACCACTGAAGTTCTTAGCCACGATTTGATTTTTCGCAACGTAGAGAAAGATCTTTTCGCTGTCGCTACACTAACAGGTAGTGTAGCCATAATAAATAAAAAATTTCTTATATTAGGATACATCTCAATTTCGCAATTTAAAATAAGGTCGGAAATCGACTGCGGTATGTCCTGACTCCGCTGCCACTTCACCATCCACAGCCGATATTCGTTTACAACGACAGAAACTGGAGTATTATCTAGTAATAATGTATAATCGGTTGCTAGTTGTTTCACAGTTTCAATGTTTTGATTACTGTATTCGCTTTTTGGCATGAAAACGCTTAGTTGAAACAAATTAAGTATTTCAAAAGACAGACGGTCCTGTAGATCACTTATTATTGAATCCAGAAGAGGGATGTATATTACGGTGTCCCGTCCATGTATGAGAAAAAAAAATTTTGAGCTACAAAATCACAAGAGGTATCAAAATTTGCGCAATTTTACACAAATTGCGTAAAAGGTAACAAAAAATAGAATTGTTTGTCATCTTGAAGGCTCTACCGAGCTTTGAAGTTTTGTAAATTTTACGTTTTTATAGAGTTAAACCGTTTGCTTAAAATAATAAAAAAATCATGTTTAAAAGGTATTTTAGTTTTGAAATTAATGAAACAAAGCACAAGAAACAAAATATAGATTATAATCAATGACAAAAACTAAAAATTTAAACTTATTTTTGTGTCCAAAATTTGGCATTTCTGCTCGAGATTGCATCCTGGTTCTATAAAGCCATCTCTAGAAGTAATGTCAGTTACACTTTGTGAGGCGTCTGTTATATTCACTAGGACCCGAAGTGCAACCATCTAAGGTCAAGAATAAATGACGAAGGGGTAAGCATACATACACACCATTGTAACGGTCTCTGCAAATACTCCTCTAAATATTGAATTGAACCCTTCCAATCGGTTTTAGTTGCAGTTCCGTCACATTCAACGCAAATCACGTCATCTTAATTCCAACCTCGACCCTCTACTAAAGTTGTGATCGAAGTAAGAATTCCCTTTGCAGTGCCACGTCTTTCGGTATTGTGTGTCCCAAATAAATTTATCCAGGCTGTGCTAAAATTGAGATGTGGTCTTCTAAAACTTCTTTGCGATGGTCTTTTCGACCATCAAAGTAAATGCTTTTTTATAACAATACCTCCAATATCTTTTGAAGCTTCCGGGCTTTAGATACATCTCTGTAGATCTTATTTTTATAATAACAATAACCAGAGTTAAATCTTCGGTAGAAACAACAGCAGCAGCAGATTGCGTGGATAAACCATATCTATCACAGATTTTAGCAACTGTCGGCAAAGGCAATGTATTCCAATTTGCCGTTGAAGTCAATGGTGTATCTGTCGAGGGCGAGTTTGTCGGGGATGACTCTGTTATCGGATACGTTTCTGGGGAAGATTCACGCAGTGAATCTTCATCACAATTTACAGAGACATAATCGGTTTCTTGAGTAAAACACGAATTTTTTTTACCCTTATTGACTCTAAAATTTGTCTCTGCTGTCGTTTAATTAATCTAGCCGTTTCTTTCTTATCAAAACCGCTTATAACCATTTTCCTATCATTTATTTGATCCAACAAAAATTTCTCTCATTGATGTAAACTTTCTTAGGTTTTAGACACGAACAAGATTCAAATGAAGTGCATTTACAAGCGGAAACGTCAAAAAGTTTTTCAGACGACTAAAAAACATTTCAGTTTATTTTAAAAACTATCATTTCGTTTGTTTTTGGGGTATCTTTTCAAATTGAGATACTTTTCGAAATTGTATTTCACTAATTAAATAACTCGTTCCTTAGTTGGAATCGAAGTTTTGGTCCAAATATTGTTGATCTCTTCGGAAACAATCACATATATATCTGATTTGGATGGATCTTTTCAATTATACGTGAATTTCAGGTCGTTCTTGACAAATAAAATAAATTAAATGACGTCCCTTATAGTTGGTAGCTACTGATTGTCAAGTTCTTTGTATGGTCCAAACATAGCATAAGTAGTCTAACTACTAACGTCTTATCACAAAGACCGCTTTTACTACTGTAACAATCGCCATGGTACTTTTATGGCATAAAAATTATTTTGGCTACGAAGAAAACACTCGCGAGTCAAGTCAAGAAAGTCCTCAAAACAAGTTCAAACTTGAGGGTATTTACAGGTTGAAACCTAACAAATTCGAAGTTGCTGGTAACGTGTTGTTGCATGCAAATCGAAACGTCATGTATGATTTACACCTAAATAGAATAAAAAGTAAATATTTTTTTGTATTTAGTTCAGGAGCTAAAATTGAGGATAGCGAAATATCACCATAAAAATTACAATTTTTCAAAACTTTGTAGATCGGTAGAACCTTAAAGATATAGTTTTATTTTATTTTTGAATTTATTTTGGTAATTTTCGCTCAATTACGCAAGTTTTGAGAGGTCTTGTGTTAAGATAAGTCAAAAAAAAAATTATCGGGACAGCCTAGTGTATATGGCTCTGCGGAAATACTCTTCAGCAGATTGAGCAGGTTGGTTATTGGTCCTATGTATTTATCTTGACACTATTCTGGGACATTTAATTTCTACATCTAGCTGCTCAGCTACTTCTTTAGCCTCTTCAAAAAGCTGTCGGTAAATTACGTTCGCATTTTCTCTTTTATTTTGTAGAACACTTATAGTATCATTAATAGCGTCCGCAGCTTTTTTTAAATCAATCGAGTTCGATTGCAGTATTCTGCTTAAAGATACAGTAGTACCTGAAAAATAAAATAGTTAGTAAGTGAATGAATGTGAGTATGAGTATTTTAATTAGTGGTCCACTTAGGTCCTGGACCCAGCCCAGGGGGGGGTCATGACCCCCATGACCCCCCCTTGGATCCGCGCTTGTACCGACGTATACCTCAATTTATTTATTTCATTTTAAATAAATGAAATTAATAATTATTATTATATCTCGTTATTTTTCAGGGGTGTACGGCTGATATATTATATATAAAAAAAACAGTTACCAATTTGTCTTAATGCAGGTGTTTTAGAGTACTGTTTGCGGTCCTTATGTATACTATCGAATCTGCAAAGATTTGACTTTCATTTCAATATCTTAAATAAACTATCTGATTTACTGTATATTTTCGGATAATGTTCAAGAAATATTAAATATTCCTTTAATATATGCTAAAACATATTAGTACTGTAATAATGTTGTACTTTACTACATCATACATGTGCATTCTATGGACGGTGAATCATAAACATAAAATAACAAAATAATTTCACCACCAATATACTATTACCGCACACCATTCTGCGCACTTACAATTTTATTGAAACAATTTTTTCTCAAAATACGACGCATTTCTCAATCTAGGCATCTGGACTCTTTAAATATGTGTAATAAATAACACTTATCCGATGTTTTACATCTGTAAATTTATTTTACAATTTATTACAATCCTAATCTTCAATCTCGTGCTTTTCGCCAGAGATGCACGGAGATACTTGGTCCGGGAATGAGGCACGATATTTAAAACACGCGATATTTACGGCGACGACAGTATGTCTTCCCCTTCTACGAACTATGAATGTCAACTAATTTTAGCTTTTTTTACTCCCTTTATATTAACTAGTGGCGTCTGCTTGCTTGCCGTCAACAAATACTTTGGATCGATTTTTGACCCTTTTCCCGTGATCCAATCGAGCTGAAACTTGGCAAGTAGACTCGTGGCGACGAGCAAGAAGATCTATCAAATTTTCGTTAAAAAAATTAATAATTATAGTATGATTTCGGATTTTCAGAAATTTTATTGGTTTTTTCAAATTGGAATCATTAGAAATGTTTGATTACTAGCACAACGGCGGCCCGATAACGTCGCGGAATATTTTCTAAATTTTAATTACTCCGTCGGTATGCATAATAGGTACTTCACTACGAATGTCGAAAATCTAAATTGACTGACAAATGTTTTTAGAATTTAATCTTCAAAGCATGAAGTGTCTTATCAAAGCTCAAAACATCTGACATTTTAGAAATATATTAAATTAGTGTAAGTTTAGTGTTATGTTATATGTTTTAATTCGTCTTTAATTGTTGTTATATTTTACGAAGAAAGGGAGTATAATAAAAACTTGGTTTTTATGGGTTACTTTTTTATACATGGTGTATCCTTTCTGCGAAATAAAATGTCTTATAATAATTTTGCTGTCTGTTTGTCCGTCCATCATAACTTATTTACAGTATTTTTTTTTTTTTAATATACAAATAAATAAATACTTATTCCTTAAGAACCAACATGTAGGAGTACCGCCATGTTTAACGGGTTACAGCTAGCAGGTATACATATTTTATTTATTATGATTAGAAATGTGTTCACAGCTTTATGAGAAACACTGCGATGGTTTGCATCTAATTAAACCCATTCATCCGCCGACAATGCCGACACAGAGGGTAGGAATTCCTCTGGTAGGGTCCGATAACTTTATGAAGGCCACTTGCATAAGTGTGAGTGATACCCTTTGTTAAACGTAAATTGCGTAGTGGTATTCCTTTTAAAGCTATTCCAATTTCCACTTCAGTATCATATGGGCAGTCACGCGGAGCGGTAGTTTATTTGTTTAATATATTTTATTTAAAGATACGGTGACTGCAAGATCACAATGCTGTGACCGTAGACTTAAATCAATTTAATATAAATTTAGATGAGGGTTCAGAGTCCAATGCAGACGACAATAGTTTATCTTATTGATTAAAATTAATTATAAGATTTTGAAACCATTTATTTAGAATTATACTTGCTTATATATTATTTATTTTAAACTAGCTATAACCCTTTAAAAAATAACGTGCCTTTGTTATATATTTCGACCGCCAGTTAATGCTGGGAGAACAGATAGTATGAGGAGGTGGCTTAAGTGAACACTCTATATAATGCAACGTTCACCAATTCCATTGTAAGGACATCCACACATTGAATTTTTTAATCTTATATATATGTTCCATATAGGAATCATCCTATATTTCAAGGGGCTACGCTAGTGACATCTAATGTCTTCTCATGAAACAGTAGTCAAAAAGAAATATACACACGTCAACAAAAGAAAAACCTATATTAAAATTGCGGCTTTTAACAGATAACAAACGAAAAATGTAATAACAAGGGATTAATACGAAGCGGCCATTTGCTTTTGTTGGCATTGTTGATTGTTTGAAATGGCTATTGCTGCCTTTGTTTCCAACGCACGAGGCTGTTGCAATATTTGCTTTTATACCCCTTACATACACCACTAACGCTTCAGAAAACCCTGTGGACTATAAAATATAATCCAGACCTATTTGCGATGCAACAGACTAAACCACAATGGTCAGTTTTAACCCCACGATATTGTTTAGCCTCTGCTGCTGCGCGCGCATTGTTGTCAAATCCCTTGCGGAATAAAAACGTTGGTTATCAGTACTGACCGCAGTTGGCGCCACCTCCGCATGCTGCAGTGTAGTGATGGTCAAACCGTTATTTTAACCGGTTATTTTCAGTACCAACGGTTATTTGGGATTTAAATTTATTTATACCTATGATTGGTAACTAAGATCTTCTGTGTATAGTTTTCTGGGATATTCTGCCGTGTATATGTGACCTATCTGGCCAACGTTTCGGATCCCATTGCAGGGTACATCATCAGGGCTGATGTGATGAGTGAGAAAACTATACACAGAAGATTCTGAACGGCCGTGAAAACCTAAGGACATTGGTAACTAAGATTTTTTTTAAATACTTCAATAGGTCAAGAGGCCCAATTACAAAATCGAAATACATCACAAAACACCCGGGCTTAATTAAATCACATAGATTAAATTGTGACCTCACCGGGAATCGAACCCGGAACCCTCGCTGTGGGAAACCAGTGTCATACCCACTGCGCTACGAGAGCCACCTCGTAGCAATCATAGCTGTGACATTCTCATTGCACGCACCAAAGATGAAAGGGTGGTAGATTTTAGGCACGCTGACGCTCTCAAACGCCCTCTGGGACTGTTCATCAGAAGTGACTCGGATCTCATGTTCAGCAACCTCAATGCCCTCCTTGGTTCCAGTGATGGTGATCACGTCACTGCTGCAGTCGTTACGCTCCAGGTCCTGGTGAGCCCTGTTTGCCAGGAATCCAGCGGTGGTGTTCCTTGGGGATGCTAATTTGTTCGCTAGCTTGGATCTGTAAGTTATCAAGGATGCGTTTGCGAGCACCCAGCGCTGCGGTCTTCTTGCCGGTGACCACAAAGGTCAGGCTCTGCTCCCGGGAACTGCAAATCTCGATGTACTCCACGCTCCAGTGTCTAGGGGAGACGTTCTCGCTTGTGCGTACAGACTCGCCCTCACCAAAATTGTCAGAATATTGTTGCATACAGAGATGTGACCTATCGAAGATACAAGTATTTGAAATACAGATACAAGATGCAAAATACGCATTTTCATCTTGTATCTGAAATTCTTTTTTGAATATTCATCTTGTATCTTGTATTTAGATACATTCTTTTGTTATCTTAGTATTTTGTAAATATTAAGATTGCTAAAATACTTTTTTCCAATAATTTACCTATAATGAGACCTCATCGAAGAAAAATGAGCGACAAAATTTGAAGAACTGGTTTTTCTTAAGTCTCAATTAAAACCTTAAAAATATAATATTTTATCTTGTCACATTTGCGCGACCAGCGCGATTTATTCGTAAATAATTCACGTAAAAAAATAAACTTACATTCAATAAAATTTGTTTTGTATCTAGTATTTCAGATACCATACCAGAAAGTTATTTGTATCTGGTATTTGAAATACTTGATTTTAATATATTTTGTATTTCGGATACTTTGTATAGGGTATTTTTTACATCACTGGATAATACCAATAGTTGCCCATTGAATTGCATTTATCGAAGCAATCAATTCTCAAATAACGGTTAATGTATCACCGGTTAAAATACCATCATGTAATGAAAAACATCAGGTACTTGCGGAATATGATCATTTAATGTTTAATCACGGGCCGTAGCTGCGGGAAGCAAATGAAAACACTGGAAATCAATTAACGATGTATTAATTAGTTAAATTGACAAGTCACTTAACATAAGTTCAATTAATACACGATTCTTGAAATCACATTATTTGGCAATTTATCACTGGACCATGAACCCTTTATTATCGCTAAGTAACGCTTTATTTATCACTCGTTAGAACATTCAATCCGATTCTCGCATATAGAAGTCGCACTTATTTATTTCGCCACTATCAGTAAGAAATCACTCAATATATATCGCCTCGATTTCGTGACACCGGCCGTCATCCGCGGTTCACTTTGTACTTATCGAAATGTCAAAAAAACTCACGCCCTGCGGCTTAGACCCGCTATTTATATCTAAGCGTTGGTTTTTTAATGCCCCTAGATTATTCTAGTGTTAATTTCTTCTTCTGTTGTAGATGTGTAATAAATATGTTAATTCTAATTTGTAGATAACCCTATCTATAGGGTTATTTATAACATTTGGGAGATGCCTGGAACAGCCTAGAAGCGACGGAAATACTATAGAAGAATCCTTCCATAGTGTTGTCCCAGGTGACATATTACAACCGGCGACCGCCAGACTTACGTTATTGTATCAAACCTGAAATATATTCTAAGACAGTTTGGATATTATGACATTTTAGTTCGGGGGATTTTGGCAGATAACAGGTAACACAGGTACAAAAAAATGAATAATTAAAACATAAAAATAACAAACCTTGTTTTAAAATATGTTTAACGGGACAGTACCTACTGTACACTCATATTAATCATTGTCAGAAGATTTTTTCATTGTCGTTTCTTCCATCAGACGCTTTGAAGCTCTATAATTAATTATGTCATTTACGTTTCACATAAGAGCAAAGACATAATGAATTCATACCTACACTGCTTCTCTTCGAGTCTAACTCTCACAGAAATAGTAGAAATATTGTTTTTTCGTTTTAAATATTTAATTGTACTACTTTATGTAAAAATATCAAATAAATTAAATTAAAATCTCACTTGTGAATGCTTTTTTCTGCGTACTATTTAAAAATCTTACATTTTTTGTATCTGTGTTACTGTCGAAATCCCCCGAATTCAAATGTCATAATATCCAAACCCTCTCGCCTACTATAATGTACATCTTCAGAAAATATTTCAGGTTTGATACTATGACTTAAGTGTGGCGATGGCTGGCTCCTCTATTAAACACGTTCCTGAGTGTTAGTGTGATTTTGTAACAGTGTGACAGTTGTTGCTTATTTTATGAACTGGACTTTAATGGATTATTATTATATTATTATTATTATATTAAGGACTGAAATGAAAATACACATTTTCTAAAAAAAAACGCCGAAATATGCGGTGAATATGGCGCTGCCTTAAATCAAATTGTTAGAAAACCAACTCAACGATTTATAAATATTTTTTACCAATTAAAGATACTGTGTAATATCATTGTAAAAAAAAAGTGTCACAAGTTCACGCAGTCACATAAATCCCACAAAGTGGAGCAATTACCTTATTTTCTAAAATATCGCTCGTTTGATAAATTTATTAATTGATGAAATTATGTATTTTGTGTCGTTTAAGAAGGATATTTGTTTTTAAAATAACCGGAACCTACAGATAATTTTAATTTGATACCTTTGACACAAGAGAATCTAAGGATGAGAATTTCGCTCACATTGCCAGCCGACTACTTTAATAGAAGTCAGCTAAAATAATTTAAACCTTGCAGAAAATTGATCCGGAAATTTTCTTCAAGGTTTTCTTAGGGGTCTCAAGTACCAGGAATTGAAAAAAGGTCGCGACACAGAATCCCAAGTAGGTACTAACCATTTTACGAAGCACGTACATGGTTATATAACTTTATCGAAGTAAAATTCGGTATGTATTTATATATTTACTCTTAAACTAATACGTAAATTAATTTAATAAATAATTAATTATTTTTTTATAAACGTCTGTGAACGGTCAGACTTTTTCCGACATATACGTTCACATCAGTGAAACGCAGAAGCATTAACTTATTATGTTCTTACCGACTCATCATCGTCATCTTTATCCCCTTGTTCACTCATGAAAACTCATCTCGGTAGCCTGGATTATTGCTCTCACTCTCTTCGTTAAGATTCAAATTTGATAGCCATATACTTGGCTGGGCCTGTACACAGATTTGAAAAAAATCAGTTTTGTCTTGACACTTGGCTCGGATTTTCTTATCACTGCACTATACAGAAAGCGTAAATTACTGATATACTTAACGAATAATATATATATATATATATATAGATATATATATATATATATATATATAGCCGCGAGGCCACTGCCGCCCACTGCGCCGCCCTCACCATCGCCGCACTCCTCGCGTCGAGCCTCCATTGCTCCGCGAAGACCGTCTAATATGTAGTTATAGTCTTTAGAATTTAGTTAAGCGACTGATCTATTCATCCATATACTATTCACTGTATATGTTAGTCTTATTGTTGTATAAATAAATTATGTTCTTCGTCAAGCCGTCTTTCACTGAATACATTTGATACTCTCATCAATATCATCACATCAATATTAATAAAAATGTCAATTTTCGTTTGTCCAAAATCATAAAGTTCTTTTTGACACAACGTTGCATTCCAAATCGCACAAGTTATTAGAAAAAAATACGTAGCTACCTGCCCTTTCAATATTTATAAATATTTAGATATACTTACCTAACATTTTTCATTCGGTTGTCTTTGCTAAAATAAAACGTTTGAACCGATGAGAAATCGCAGCCAATCATATCGCGATATCGTATAAACTATAAAACCCAATGTCTGTCTGTCTGTTCTCTATACAAATCTACACCGTTTGTCCGATTAGACTCAAATTTTGCATACTTATGCTTTAGGACATTTCCCCTTCCCATTCTACCCCTTCCACTCCCCCTGATATATTTTTAATGCAAATCTGTACCGTTCTACCGATCGGACTCAAAATTTGGAAACTTATTCTAATGACCCGGCCGGTAACATAAGCGATATTTCCTTCCTTCACTTTTACCCCTTCCCCTCCCCTGATCTATTTTCAATGCAAATCTGTACCGCTTGACCGATCGGACTCAAAATTTGGGAATTTATTCTTTAGGACCCAGCGGGTAACACAAACGACATTTCATTCCTCCCCTTTTACCTCTTCCCCTCCCCCTGATTATTTTTCAATCTGTACCGTTTGACCGGTCGAACTCAAAATTTGGGAACTTATTCTTTAGGACCCGGCGGGTAACACAAGCGAAATTTCATTCCTCTCCTTTTACCCCTTTTTCTTCCCCTGTTATATTTCCAATGTAAATCTGTATCGTTCAGCCGATCGGACTCAAAATTTGCAAACTTATTCTTTAGGACCTGGCACGTAACGAAGGCTACTTTTTCCTCTCCCCATTACTCCACCCCCTCCCCTGTTATTTTTTCTGTTCAAATCTACATGGTATGGCCGATCTAATTCAGATTTTGCATTCGTAGTCTTCAAGACTTGGCGGGTAATAAAGACAACTTTCCCCCCTCCCTTCTTAACCCACCCCCCACCACATATATTTTTTGTACAAATCTACAACGTTTGCCGATCTGATCCAAATTTCGCATTCTTATTCTTTAGGTCACGGCGGAATACATAGGTCACAATTCCTTGCTGGACATCACATCCATCCCAGCCTAGATTAAATGGATCCTTTTTTTTATCAGTCTTTGCGAAACAATGAAACCTTTGTGTGGTGTCCCCACAAATTTATTTTTACTAATTTCTTAACCGGAGCAACGCCGGGTACGAACGACTATCAATATATGAAAATGTAAATATTCAATTAATGTATATTATGGATGTCTCACAGAGACGAAACTGTATTTTATTATTATTATTATTATTATGGGAAAGTAGGTATAGAAGTCATTTTATGGTGTATACCTACTTTCCCATAATAATAATAAAATACAGTTTCGTCTCTGTGAGACATCCATAATATTTTATTTTATTATTATTTTTTATTTATTTATTTAATATTAAAACTACATTTAAATCATAATTC
Source organism: Agrypnia vestita (assembly GCA_016648135.1). NCBI lineage: Eukaryota > Metazoa > Arthropoda > Insecta > Trichoptera > Phryganeidae > Agrypnia > Agrypnia vestita. Next base: position 112,368 of record JADDOH010006301.1, on the reverse strand, counting down.
ATTTGTCTATCATAATCTACTTAGATACATTTTATTTTATTGCTTTGCCTCTCCAAAAATGAGACTTGCTCATGTGCTTGGTGAGGGGCTTACACTTTATTAGTTTATTTTTGATTTGGCTTATTTGTTCCTTAGCTATATGTCTTGTTACGCATTGTCAAATTGTATCGATCTAAAGTGTTGGTTTATTTTTTTCTTTAATTGTTGTAAGTCATCGATTTTCTTAATATCTGTAGGTAGGTTATTGAAGTTTTTTATGTCCAAGTATATGTAGTTTTGTTGACACAGTTTGGTATTATATTTTGGGATTTTAAAATTATTTTTGAATCTTAATGATGTGTTTTTTTTCAAATTTAGCAGTTATGTTTTCTTTAATTAGTTGTATAATTGACGTTTTTTTGTAAACATTCTCTAATTTTGGAACTTGGAATTTAGAGAAAAGTAATTGTGTAGAGAAGGTTTTTCTTTTTTTTAATATTACTTTTATAATTGATCTTAGGATTACTTTCACTGTGTTTATGATGTTATTATACGCCCCTCCCCATACAATGAATCCATATTGGAGTAGTGCATGGACAGAAGCGTAATAAACCATTTTTAAATTATCTATGGTTAGTGTGTTACGCAATCTTATGAACATATATATGCATTTCCTTATTCTTTTGACCAACTCGCTAATGTGGCTGTGCCATTTTAGGTGTTGGTCTATTATTACACCAAGGTATTTTAGTTCTCTTTTAGATTCTAGGGTTGAGCATTTGTCATTGCAATTAGTTTTTTTGCAGTTGGTGTCATGTACAATAATTTGTGAATTTGAAGGGATTTTCGGTTTTTTTATTGAAAAAGGAATAAAGTAAGTTTTGTCGGAATTTAAGGAGAGTAAGTTGTTGTCAAACCATAATTTAAGCGTATTTATGTCATTGTTCGCTTGTGTATTAACTGTGTCCCAGTCGCTTCCTTTCATGATGATCGCAGTATCGTCAGCGTATGATATTATTTTTCCGTTTAGTTTTAGGTTGAAGATGTCGTTAACGTAAATTATAAATAGCAATGGGCCTAGAACTGTCCCCTGGGGTATACCGAAGTCGCTGGTTAGGGGTTGACTTAGAGTTTCGTTAATTTTTACACATTGTTGTCTTTCATGTAGATAACTTTGAAACCAGCTTAGAGCTGTACCTTTTATACCAACAGATTTTAATTTTAATATTAGTTTATTATGTGAGACACTGTCAAAAGCCTTAGGTCCACGAAAATACCAATACATTTAAAAGATTTGTCTAGCGATTCTTGGACAGTATTTGTTAATTGAGCTATTGCGTCTTGCGTATTTTTATTTTCCATGAAACCAAATTGGTTATTATGGATTATTTTGTTTATTTTGAGAAAGTGAAATATTCTTTTTTTAACGATTTTTTCTATAATTTTTCTAAAATTTGATATAAGAGATATAGGTCTGTAGTTAGTAGTTTCCTCCGGATTGCCCGATTTAAATATAGGAGAGATAATGGCTCGTTTGTAGTTTGACGGAAAAATTCCAGTTTCTATACTTAGGTTTATTATATGCATTAGAGGTTTAGATATTTGTTTTTTGATAAATTTTAAGATATTACCCGTGTATCCGTCATAGCCTGGTGCTGATCCACTTTTTAAAGATGTAATAATTTGTTCAATTTCTTCAATCGTGGTAGGTAAGAATTTTTCCAATTTATTCTCTGTATATGTTGTTTTTGGAATTGATGTGTCAGTGATCTGTGGATTTGTAATTTTTTTTGCCAAATTTTTACCGACGTTGGCAAAGAAATTATTAAAAATATCTGCCGCTTCACGGGGATTTTCAGAGCAGTTTATCTTAGTGTTTTCGTGTGAGAGGATACTTATATTTTCTTTTTTTGATTGTTTTTTATCAATTATCTCATTGATTATTTTCCATACTCTCTTACTATCGTTTTTTGCAAACTCTAAATTTTTTTTATAATAATTTTCTTTGGTAGTTTTTATTAGAAATGAAAGTTTTTTTTTGTAGGCTTTTATATATGTATTAAGTTGCTCGTTATTTGGTTGCTTTTTATATTTTTTTATTAGAGTTTATTTGTATCTTATTGATACTATTAGACCGTGAGTAATCCAGGGTTTTATTGGTTTGTATTATACATTAATATACATTAATTGATTAATGATGTCTCTGTGACAAAGAAATCCAGTAGGGGAAGGTGGTGTCAAAAGTAACAGGTGTCGATTGTAACAGTCGCCGTATATTTTTAAATAACGGTCATTTAATGGAACAAGCAGTACCGTCTATTAGACGGGATCAATAGCTATCAAAGAACGCCATTTTGCGTTAAAATCAGTTTGAAAGTATCGGTATATTGGATATCATCGTATTTCGGCCTAGTGAAGTAAAAAAATCATTAAATAGTCATCTTTTTGTATTCGTCAAATTGTAAGTATTTTTTATTGTTTTATTGTGTGTTAGTATTCAGAATATTGTTTATTATCATGATGTGTGTATATTTTAACGGCTTTGTTAATAGTTTAAGATAAAACATAACCTTAATGCAATGTGGCGAAAGGTGTCAATTGTAACAGTGTAAAGGGTGTCAATTGTAACATGTTACAATTGACACTTTCGACATAATAATGTAATGTAATTGGAAGTTAATGTCATTTTGGGTTCCTGGTTGTTAAAAATGGTTAAACCTAGAGAACGAAAGACAATTAGGGGAAAAACATCCAAAGAAACCTTTGAGAAGGCACACTTTTATAAAAAAATTTATAAAAAAATGGAAACGTGTCAATAAGAAAAGCAGCCAAGCATATCGAAATATGATACGTATCTCCTCATAGATACATGGAACGCATCAAAAAAGATGGATCTGTCTCAGTATTAGGATATCTACCCCACAACAAGCTATTATCTAATCAGAAAAAGAATTATCTGACTACTATGAATTTTAATAAATTCTAATTTTTTCATTCCTCACTCTATCGACCAAAGATTTTACACACAAGCGTCATAGTGACCGCATTTTCACCGCATTCAGTCTACTTTCATTCCTCTTTTGCCAATTCCAGGCTTCACTTCCATACATCAGGGTTGGCACTAGAACGCTATTATGTACCGCTAGTCTTGCTTCCTTTGACAAATTCTTTTTGGCCATAATTGCATGAGGCTCATGCATATATGAGGCGAGTGTTGAAAGCAATAGGAATAGAAGGCGTCCGTGAAAGACCTGGTACGATCAGATACTATAAGTATTTGAGGATGGCCCTATTTAAAGCCGCAAACAATCGTAGAACTTGTATGAGAAGATGTATGAATGTGGCCAAAGCAAAAGTGGTGTGCCAGGATAGAAGAGTGTGGTGTTAATTCCTCTCTGCATACCCCTGCGAGGAAATGGCGTGATGGTTAGTTAGTTTGTTAGTCAAAATAAATTATCAACAACTATTACTCCAATAACATCAACAACTCAACTCTGACATATCCCACTGGTTGGGATGAAGTTAGTATGGCTTCGAAAGATTAGCTGATTGCATTTATCAGAAGGAATCCTTCGTATTGAGTAACAAAGCTGCAAAAAATAAGCAAGGTAAAAGAAGAACAAAAACTTGTATGATAACCGAGAAAAAAGAAGAAACTGATGATGCTTTATGTTTAATTTGTACCAAACCATATTCAACAAGCAAAGAGGGCAGGATCCAGTGTTCCTCCTGTAAATTATGGGCGCATGAGAATTGTGCCCAAACCAAACAATTAAATATGAATGTGAATCTGATAATGATTGAGCAATTTGAACTACTTTCACGGTATTAAAATTATTTTAGGGAAGCATATTAAATTAGATTTTTTTCTAATTATTTTATAAGTTTTGGTTTCTATAATTAGATAATTTGTTTTGTTTTTATGTATCTTACAACTTTATAGTCATTTAGTACATAAAAATATACCTAATAAAAATAAGTAGATACATTATGTTTTGTGCGACTTATGTTACAATTGACACCACGAGTGTTACTATCGACACCACTGTGGTGTCAAATGTAACAGTTTTCTTCTTTTTTTAATTTTCAAATAAACAAAAATTCTTAATACCTTCAATTTTTTTAACCATACACTTAGTTCCTAAATATATGGAAGTGCTTTGAAAAAAAAAATCAGGTAATTTAACCGGTTAATTATTTTGTTATAAACCAGAATGTCTATTTTGTTACTTTTGACACCACCTTCCCCTACTACCGTTCTGAAAGATTTGAACAAACTCAAAAAATATATTCTGAATGTAAATATTCGTTTGTTCAAAATCTTAAGTCTCCGAAAGTTCTTCACGGATTGATTTTGACACAATACTGCATTCAAATACACGCATGTTTTTATATAACTATTATTGTACAAATGTCACATCTGTGACAGGTAAAAATATGCATTGTAAAATTAAACATATTAGAAACGTGTGCTTTCTCTTTTCTTTCTTTTTCATTTAACAAGACTGCGCCACAGCAACGCGTGGCCGGGTAGAGCTTGTATCAAATAAAATGATTAAAACCTTGCTAAAAAAATCAGGTTCAAGTTTCTGCCTGGATTATGTTTGAGCCCGTGTTTTAGGCTGTATCATGATAAAATGCAAAATAATACGTAATATGAAATTGGCATGGAGAAACAAGTTATTAGTATTCTTATTTGTATTGATGTTTGTATATTTTCATGGGGGATAATCCGCTCCAAAAGCCATAAAATGGGGTTCACGTCAAAATAAGTCAGGTGTAGTCCTAAACAATAGATGCGCCGCAAGGGTTAGAATCAATCAATTGAAATTATAAAGACTGGTAATAGCTGTGCCGGCCAGACATCTGAGTGTTCAGCTAATATTTTCGGTTTTTCCAAGCCGACGATGGAATTATCGGCAATAAAGTTGTTTGCAGTTTTGCGCCATTGTTAGACAAAACTTTTTATTTCATACAGTGGTAGCCCGACGATAGCTGTTTACCGCCACGGGTTGGTAAGTTTATTTAATTTTTATTATTTGTAATGTAACAAAACGCATGTACACAATAAATATGAAAAAAATTATAATTAAGAAATAATAAGAATAAAATATGTTGTGAACGCATCTTTACTATGGGACGTGGAATTCAAAAGATGTTTTACATGATTTATTAAGTTTTTTTTAAAGTAATACGTGTTTATATGCTTTTTTGTTTGAAAAACTTTTATTTTCTTTTGGAAAAATATTATTTTTAAGAATTTTTTTTTTCCTACTTTGATTTATTTAAGGTGGCACCGTGCATAAAACATTGGTTTTAATAGGTGGCAGTGAAAGGGTTAACCCGTATCAATAGAATGACACATTTATCTGAGATAAATCTCAGTACCGTGTACATATATTGAGTTTACATCTGGAGATGAACTTAGAGATCATCGACGAGATTGGTGGAACCACGTCGGACCACATTTTGGAATGAGTTCCTACCTGTGTTTGTTATTTCAAAATGGTTATTTCAATCAAAAAATATTTTTGCTTTAGATATTCTACGTGAGCGTGGCATTCTATCCAATTTACCTACGTGGGTAGAAACGGGATTATGACAATTGTTTGATTATTTCAGCCTTCAAAAACCTTTTGTGTTATCAATATGGGCTCCAAATATTTTTAAACCCCATACTATAATTCCATATTTCAGCTACGTTTGACAAAGAGCGTTTTTAGCTTTGTTTTATTATATATTTAATACGCATATCGACATATTTATTTTACCTTTTAATAGTTTATTTAATAATGATTTTATTGTTTGGAAATATAAATGTTAAAATTTTACATATTAAAGTGTTTCTGTTTTTCTTTCTATTATAAAACAAAATAAAAATAATTCTTTACGTAAGGTTAGAAAGAGGTTTAGGTATAAAATAATAATAAGACATAAATACATGATTCTCTATGATTCTCTGATTTATGTTGTTGATACACTATATCCATACTAATATATAAAGAGGTAAAGTTTGTATGTTTGGATGTAGGAGGTAATCTCCGAAACTACTAATTCGATTTCAAAAATTCTTTTACCGTTATTTATAACAGACTTTCAGAGTGGACTTTGGCTATTTATAAAATGAAAAGGTTTTTCGTGGTGACCTATTTTACAACTAAAGTCGTCGAAAAAATGGTCGAGGGATTCGTTTTTTTACGATCGCTGCCTTAACGGTAAAAGATATTCAAACACTTTTTATGGAAAACTCAAAAAGTTCTATAAAAAAGTCCGCAATGACATATATCTATATTTATCTCTATATACTATAGTTATCTCTCAACTGTCAGAGAGACCAGCTTGAGAATGGTTATCCCAGTGTAACCGAAATACAGTACAAAAATAATTTTTTTTTTACAAATCCGCGAAGTTCCCGAAAAATAACCTTTTAATAATGCATATACCTCTTCGCGAAAACTTATATGTAAACATGTATATATACACAAATTGATAAAATATGACTACAAGTTACTAAAAAACTACGCGTGCGAAGCCGCGCGGGTAAGCTAGTTTTATTTAATTTTTATTTTTATATTTATTTTATTTGGGAAACATAGAATGCAATATAATAAAAAAATTATATAATATCGTAAATGCTACTATATAAATTTTGACCATGTGAAGTTTCCTCGTGTGACTAGTGAAGTTTCTTCGAAGCTGGTAAAAAAAACTAAGAAAAAAAATGATAAAGAATGTATGATGAAAGTTTAAAAAAATGATAACGAATATATGATGAAAGTTTAATTATGATAATGCATAAACAGGGAAGGGTGAAAAGTGGAAGGGAATGCAATTCAATTAAAGAAGTATTAAATTTATTTCAATAATCATAAATGAGATTACCAAGTTTCATTTTAAATAGAAGCAAATTGTCTAGGTTATTTGTAGAATTTAACAGACTGTACTTTGAACGAGTTACAAAACAGTTTTTTAAGTAGTTAGTCCTGCCAAAGTTTGGGTAAAATAAATTATTTGAACGCGTTGAGTGTGTAGGAAGTTTAAACCTATTTGATGTAATAAATAAATAAATTATATAAATTGTTAGAAAATTTTATACTCATATTGAATTACACTGGTGATTATTATAACAGGCGTTTATTACTGAAGAACTTTTTGATAAAGAATTTGAGATATTTGTAAATATCTATTTTCATGTAGGTATTATTCGTATTCGCCGACAATGGCGTAGTTAATATCTCCGCCTGTCACTCGAGGATCGGTTCTTCGCCAGACTAACTTACTTACCATCACGCCGTTTCTCTGCGGGAGTAAGCAGATAACTCTCGACTCATCCATCTTCGCATACCGTTTCTACGATTGTTGAGGCTCCTAATAGGACCATCTTCAAGCTCGTATAGGAAAGTCTTCAGCAGCCGCCGTCTCTTTCTGGCGCCGTCCATATTTTTTCATATACTTTTCGTAATGTTCTTTCCTTATTCTTTGGCTCACCATTCTAAAAACTCATTTACATTTTTTTTCAATTTGTTCTTTCTTTAATCATCATTCGTAAATTTAATTGCTACTGATACTTCGTCGGGAACGAGTATAAAATTGTATGAGTATCAGTTGAAATAAACCTTTTCTTTGGGTAAAAGGACTGCACAATAGAAGTATGTGCATGCAGTGAGAACAGGAAGCATGACTTTTATTTATGCATATATTTGGGGAAAAAATAAATTAAATATTTGTCTGGCAGAATATAATAAAATATTCAAATATGAATAATACGTTAATTATTTTGATAGGAATATTAAAAGGTATACCTCTTATTTCGGTTTCTTTTCAAAATATAAGCAAAATATAAGGGAAAAAGTCATGCTTCTTATGGTCACCGCACGCCCACGGGTATATTTAAGACACATTTGTAATCCATTTAAAGTAATTTGATTAAATAGATTAATTAAATCCGATTAATCTTGCATGATTAAAGCGCGACTTAATTACTAAGACATTACAATTTTGAGTGTTAAATTATACTATTTTCACAATTATTTTAAAATTTACAATTATTCGTTATTTAAAAAAATTTAATTCATTGTTATTTTTTTAAACAAGTCAAACGTAGTGCAACCAAACTTGGTACCAAAACGCGAACCACTAGACATCGGTTATTTCATCTTTATGTTTTGGTGATCTGTAGTCGAGAAGAAATTTATTATTACAGCTTTTATTTAACTCTCTTTGTCGGCTTGTTTGATGTTTGTTGTGGTGGAATCTTGTAATGGATAATTCACCAACTTCCCGACTAGCTAGAGCTCTGGCGTACATTATTAAATGACTGTACATTATTAAGTCGATCATTTTCGACATGATTTGGTCATTATTTCTATTGAAATTAACAATTACGTCACTCAAATTAAATTAATAATCACGTTACTCGCAAACGAGAACCGCACAAACAGATGTTTGAAACATGACGTTCGAAAATTTAGTGTAACCTTTAAAACAACGTGTTTAATATTTGGATACTGCATGCGTAATGTTAAAACTCTATAACGTATGTATGCAAAAAAAGCGTATGGTATAGATATAAAAACATATTATATGCGCTTTATACACAAGCGTATGGAGCGCACAAAAGAAAGTATTTATTTTTTTTTTAATTTTCTTGTTTAAAAAAGTCAAATGTAGTGAAACTAAACCTGCAGTCAAAACGCTAATTGAAAAATATCTAACAGAATGTTAGTAAACTTAGTAAAAACCACTACCAGATTTATGGTCTATCGGTTTCGAGACCTACCCGTCTCTTCGTCAGGACCAACACTACACTACTATATTCACAACACTATATATATATATATAATTATTATATATATAATCTATAATATATATATATATATATATATATATATATATAATATATGTTCTGTTTGAGATTTCCGCGAGCGCTATTGTATGGTATAAAAGTAGTTTCTGGCGCGTTCCTGTAAATGGCCTCCCTGAGAAAACCTAGGCCGACGTTTCGACACGGTATCACGTGCCATTGTCAAGGCTAAAAAGGCCTCAAAAGTTACGGACTAGCCGTACTTGTTCGCGGGTGACATGGAAGTCTCACACCAATAAGGCTGTCATACTTACTAGTGGGAGACTTTTATGTCACCCGCGAACAAGTACGGCTAGTTCGTAACTTTTGAGGCCTTTCTAGCCTTGACAATGGCACGTGATACCGTGTCGAAACGTCGGCCTTGGTCTTTTCAGGGAGACCACTTACAGAAAACGCGAGATATTCCAGAAACTACTTTTAAACCATATATATATTTATATATATTGATGAGAGAAGCAAACTTCGTGTGGGAGTTTTATAATAGTAGGTACATAATATGAGATTTTTTATTAATTTTTAACTTTTCACAAAAATGTATATATTTGCTGTTTTCTAACTGAATTTCCGCCCCACACGTAGTTTCATGTAGAGTAGGCGGAGACAATAATATTTCTTGTTGAGAGCTTTTGCATGTTCACTGCTTTGACCGACATTTTGGATCTCACTCCAGAACATTAGTCTTGCGGGTGGACGCTGGAATAGGTTTGAAAAAATAAGGTTAAACGCACGCAAAATTAAATTGAAAAAAATAATAAAAAGCTAAACTCAATGACTGTCTGTTCTCTATACAAATGCACACTGTTTGTCTGATTCGGCTCAAATTTTGCATACTTATGTTTATTATGGAAACTTATTCATAAGACCCGGCGGATTACAAACGTGGCATTTCTCTCCTCCCCTTTTACACCTTCCCCTCCCCATTATATATTTTCAATGCAAATCTGTACCGTTCGACCGATCGGACTCAAAATTTGGAAACTTATTCAATTATTTTTTAGGATCCGGCAGGTAACTTGGGCGACATTTTTCCTCTCCTCCTTACCCCTTCCCCACCCCCTGATATATTTCCAATGCAAATCTGTACCGTTCGAACGACGGGACTCAAAATTTTCAAACTTATTCTTTAGGACTAGGTGGGTAATATAGATAACATTTCCTCTTCCCTCTCTACCCCACCGATCTGATTTAATTTTTGCACACGTATTCTCAAGGACCCGGTGGATAACTTTACTCCCCCTTCCTCTGACATATTTAGCATGCAAATCTATACCGTTCGACCGATCTGATGCAAATTTTGCATACTTATTTTTAGAACAAGGCGGGAAATATAAGCGACATTTTTTCCTCTCCTCTACCCCCCTTCCGATATATTTTCTGTACAAATCTACACCGCTTGACCGATCGGACCCAAATAGTTCATACATATTCCCGACGAAAAAAATATGCCACATGTCTTCCCTAGACATCCTATCCATCCCAGCCTTGAATAAATGGAAAAATTGTTTTATTTAGAGGCTTTGCAAAACCTTTGTTTTCCTCCACAATGTTATTTTCCACTTAATCCTTAACCCGTGCAGCGAACAGCTAGTTTATTACAAGCAATTGATTGGAGTTCATTTTAAATATATTACAAGCAATTGATTGGAGTTCATTTTAAATATATTCCAAGTTTATTTTTTAATGTTTTTAGATTTTTTTAATTTTGCAGGTTTTTGATTCAAATTTTTTATTCCTATAAAGGAATAGTGATTTTTAGCTGCTCTAGAATTATATTGAGGAGTGTGAAAATTTAACAAAGATCTTGTGTTTCTAGAACTTCGTGTACCTAATTTCTAGTTCTACGTAGTTATTTGCACTATCGATACTCTTTCTACCCGACTGCGAGACGCAAATGAAAATGAAAAAAAAATGAAAAAAAAAACACGAGGGTAGTGTGTTTATCAACATATGTATATATGCATGTATGTTTGTTTGTTTCTTTGTGGCACTCTAGAAACCAAACGTGTAGGCCGGTTTTGATGATTTTTACGTTAATCTATTTGTTTTAATCGTGCAAGTGTCACTAAAACCATTACAGTAATCAAAATTCAATATGGCGTCAATCAGACGCCATATTGTGAAAAAGAAAAAATGAAAGTCGACGAATTATATTAATATCATCGAATAGGTATTTGAAAATCATTTTTAGGTTTTTTTTATCATTTTTCATTTCGATTGACCATTTAGGATCAATAATGATTTAAATTTGGTTAGGAACCATTCCCACTTAAGTTTTCAATGCTTATAATAAAGCTACGATAAAGTTCTTATATAATCGCATAATAGGTCTTATTAACGTGAAAAATAATTATCATAATATAATTCAACATAATTCTTAAAATCGAATGACAAACCCAGAATTTTAGCGCTTTGAAAGATAATTTTAACGACCATTACCTATAGCGTTACTTAGTACAGTTAGAAATAATCTTATTAGTAATAAATAAATAATAATAAAAAAATACCTTCTTATAATCCTAAATAAAAAGTGTAAAAAAGAAAAAGTTTATTTAAAAAAATCACAAACCCAACTGCGTAAGTGAACATTAAATAAAAACTGAAAAGAAAAAAAGTAACCCATAAAAACCATGTTTTTATTGTACTCCCTTTCTTTGAAAATATAACAACAATTAAAGATGAATTAAAACATATAACATATAGTTATTTAATATGTTTCTAAAATGTCAGATGTTTTGAGCTTTGATAAGACAATTCATGCTCCAAAGATTAAATTCTAAAAACATTTGTCAGCCAATTGAGATTTTTGACATTCGTAGTGAAGTACCTATTATGTATACCGACGGAGTAATTCAAATTTAGAAAATATTCCGCGACGTTATCGGTCCGCTATGCTGTAATCAAACTTTTCTAATGATTCCAATTTGAAAAATCCAATAAAATTTTTAAAAATCCTAAATTATGCTATAATTATTAATTTTTTTTAACGAAAATTTGATAGATCTTCTTGATCGTCGCCACCAGTCGACTTGCCAAGTTTCAGCTCGATTGGATCACAAGAAAAGGGCTAAAAATCGGTCCAAAGTTTTTTTTGACGGCAAACCGGCAAGCAAGCAAGTAAGCAGACGCCACGAGTTTAATATAAAGGGAGTAAAAAGAGTCCAGTATTCTAGAATTCTGTTGAGAAATATTGAATAACTACGTTTAAATAGTTTCATGATCGATCGATCGACCGAACTTTAACAGCCGGGACCCATTAAAAATCTGTACCGGCACAAATCGCGACTGTTAAAGTCACGTTGTTCCGCATTACAATTTATTTGTTTTATGTATGTATCGATCATGAAACTATTTCAATAGAGTGGTTATTCAATAATACTTAACGGAATTCTAGGCTACTAAACTTGTTTTTTCTTTTCAGTTTTTATTTAAAGTTCACTTTTTATGCAGTAGGGTTTAAATTAACTTTTTTATTTAAAATCGTCCAAAGTGGTGGGTACACAAAATTCCTAGAATACAAGATTAGATTCGAGGCTTTATAAAAATAATTTTGACAATACTTTTTGTGTTATTAAAAGAGGATTTAGAGTAGTTTTATTAGATCTTTCCTGCCCATTAATTCCATAATGCGAATACTACTCTTAATGCGAATCCTACTCTTAAATACACATACAAACACAAAAATACACAGTTTAAACCAACTCAAACAATAATTACCACACGGTCAAACAAACTCAATCTACAAATCCCAAGGTTATATACCACGTATGGACAAAGGAGCTATAACTATTTTTGACCCAAATTACTTAATTGCATACTTGACGAATTAAAACAATCCGGGCTAACCACAATTTACAACTCTAACATAAAATACAAAATAAAATAGTGGATCCGAAACAAGGGAAGAGATAAAATAGGCACACTTACACAAACACACTAACACAATATAACACATATATATGATATATTTTCTATTATGTTACTTTAAACACTTTATTATCTATTTACTATGTTTTGAACCTACACAATATTGTAAACTATGTCTGTCTCAACACAGATATTTCTAGTGAGACAGGCACAGTCCAAACAAAATTTGATACTTAAAATTAAATAGAAATAAATAAATAAATAAAAAAAGTTAAATTAATAAATAAATTAAAATGTTTATCTAAAAATAGATACTTTATTTTTATTCTGCCATCGAATGATTGCTATTTTCCTCCGGACATTTTCCCCGTGACGTGAAATGAGCCCTATTATGATTCTCATTCCTACGTCAAGACCATGTCGTTCTGTCCTTCCCACGACGGGCACATCCGGTTCCGCCGCAGCTACAGACAGGAAGTGACTACGAATAATTCTATTTCACCACGATAATGCGAGCAGTCATGAACGCACGCGACGTTTTAAGAATCCCAATTTAGAATTTGCATAGAAATATGATTTCGAAACAGCCGTACTCCGGTTCTACCTGATGAGCTCTATAAACAGGATTCAGCTAATCACTTCAAAACCAGGTGATCACGTGGATCTCTTACTGCGCTGACGATTTCTTGGTTCTACTTATACGTTCTCTTTTTTTTTGTCCTATTTTCGACTGGAAGCCATCCACTGCCGCCGCCGTGGGATTTCGTCTTTTATTTTATAGAATTAACTTTTAAGTTTTATTATTATTAATTCTTTTTATCATTATATGTACTTTCTTTATTGTATTTCTTTGATTTTATTATTTACACTTCTATTATTTGGGTTCTTTTTATTTTTTATGTTATTTTCCTTGTATTTTTTTCCTTCTTACTATTATGTTACTGTTTTATTTATATGTATTATAATTATGTATTTTATTTTCAATACAGACATATCTTAATGAATGGTTTTGTTCGAGCGGCCGTGCCACTTCGCAACGGTTTATACGACCGGTGCGGAGCAGCACGGTCCTGCTTGTTAGTTTTAAATGTCAACCTGGAGACGATTGAGTAGGATCGATACGGAAACTTTTGGTCTTAACGGTCCTGGGTAGCGGTGGGTACCGTTCACTGCGCTGACGATTTAATGGACCTCCGGATCTCTTGGACTCACAAGTTCTAGGAAAAGACTCATTTTTATTTGCCTTTGTTTGAACTGAATTAATGTTTTATTTACCACAAAAATTCACTGGACACGAATTTAACAGGAGCACCATTCTCTAATTCGCACTAAATCTCGCAACAGTTGCTCAAGAATTATACACTTGTATGAAACTTGAAATTCTGAATTCGTCACTTCTCGCACGTCAGTAGGTACTTTATGGCTGGTCAGTAACCGCACTTAAATCGCCCGTCGCTGTCTGTTTCGCTCTTTCATTGTTTTTTTGGAGCTGTCAAACTCAAACTATTCCGCGCAGCTTCACTTGTCACTCTATACAGACTTTGAATTTTTTGAAATTTGTATATTTTCGGGTGTTCCAAATATTTTTAGAATTTTTTCATCTACAGATATTAATTCATAGACAGGTTAAGTATTAAACTGACTTCTTTAAAATATATAATTTCTATTTTGATGACATTTTTTGTATTTTTAAAGGTACCTACTGACACAGCTTGATTCATTCCTCTCTCACACTAATTCACTACACCGAAATATTAAATTCACTGTGGAAAAAAGATTATAATACTCTTAATTTTTTTGAACTCTCACTTAAAATAAATAACTATAAACTAGAATTTAGCATTTATCGTAAACCCACGTACACGGACCCTGTGATTCCTGCAAAGTCTTCTCTAATAAATAATATATAATAAATAATATACTCTCAGTAATACTAATTACAATCGCGAATCAAATGTTAAGAATATTGCTAATAATAACAGTAATAACAGCGTATTTATAGATTAATCGTTAAATAATGAAAATGTATTAATTAATGAAAAATTGAGTGATCACTTATTATATTCCGGGCTTAATTTAAGTATCCTTTAACATTTTATAGAATAAACGCCCAATATCTAAACTAAAATTACTAAATTTCTCCCTTTTAATATACTAAGACCAAATTCTCAATTCAAATTATTTAGAAGTACATATTGAATTATTATATTTTTTTATCTCAAAATAAACGAACTACAAGTTTCAGCGCCTAATTTTATGAATCCATAGCCAAATTAAATAATAATCTGAAATAATTTTAGCTATAAAGGTCTTAAGGAAATAATGAGGGTCAGTTAAGGTTAATTTGTTTTCCTTGTAATTTATGTATTTTATTACGTACTTATTAAGTTTCTCAATTAAAGTTTTAGTATCCAGGAGTAGTTAGCAAAGGTAACAAAGCGGATTGTATGTTGTAGATTGTGAGGTGATCATAATATTACAGTTTATTTTAAATATTTTAAAAATATAAAAGTTTTCGCAACTTTCACAAACTATTTCCAA
This sequence comes from Agrypnia vestita, assembly GCA_016648135.1. NCBI lineage: Eukaryota > Metazoa > Arthropoda > Insecta > Trichoptera > Phryganeidae > Agrypnia > Agrypnia vestita. Next base: position 97,121 of record JADDOH010006301.1, on the reverse strand, counting down.
AGCTCACACCTTTTTTAAAATTAATAAAAGAAATTTCCCACTCACCTTCACTATTCAAATGCTCAAAATGAAGCGAAATGAAAAATTATTACAGCCAGTGAGAAAAACAAGCCAATAATATCACCCACGCTTAAACTTTTAAGGCTCGTATCCGTGGAATGAGATAATCTCAGAGATTTAGTTGAAATATATCTCAGTATCATGTACGTACTTTAAGATTGATTTTGATCTGGAGATAAATTCGGAGATCAGCTTCAGGTTAGTAGAAATAAATAACAACTTAACCAGTGTGCACGACGATCTCTTTGACATAGCAATATTTGATTCGTGCACACAAACTTCACCTATAACAATAGATATCTTCATGTATCTAAATTGTGAAAAGTTAAATATAAATCATAAATCTCAATCTGAACTCAAACTCACAGCAACTCAAATATATTATTTAAGCATTAAATATTTAAACAATATCCCCCAGCTCATCCGAATTAGTAATAATTCGAAAAAGAATCGGATTTTAGTGAATAAATTCGTGTACAGGCATCTCTCGGACACAAATGTGGTTGCGAAAAAATTACTCACTAGTGCAACATAAATATTTTAATTTATTCTAAATTAAACTTTGTAATGCACACAGTTGAGTTTTATTTTCTACAGCTATAGTTTCGAAGGAGCATCTTTCGCTCTCATTCATCATTAGGTGCAATTAATAACTAAACTAAATACCTACAAAAAATTTTCTCAGTTATTCGAATAGAGCAGCGGATTGCATATTGAGGAGGATTTTGGTTTAAGGGAAAAATATTTAAGGATTGGAGATATCTGGTTAAATGTAATGTTTTTCATGAATATTTTCTCAGAATTCAACTTCTTTTTGATTTTGACGGTTTTTAAACTGTTCATTATCGATAATTAATGAGGAACCAAGTGGAGTAGTTTTAATCAATGATTATCGAAAGATTGGTTGGTTTTAATTACATGATGGGTTATGATTGGGTCCGAGACGTTATTTTCTTTTAAACAACGACGATGTTCCTTAATTCTAGTATTTAGGTTTCTCGCAGTTTTGTCTATGTATTTTCTGTGTTATGTGCAAATATAAAACCCGCGTTTGACAAGCGCTTAACAAACGAAAGACTTGGCGTGATCAGAAAAATAAAAGTATTGTATTCCTATCAAGAGCGTCAACAAACAATGTATAAAAGTGGATGAGAACAAAGTGGTACGGTTAGAAAATCTCTTCGTGGACAAAGGCAATTAGATGAAAAAATGTGTGGTTCAATCCAGACTATCGTGTTAACCAAACATTCGTATTGTACGGTTATGTGATAACGTATTGCGTTACGCCTTTATACCACGAGCTGAAACTAAGGCAAAATGAAAGAATTTATCCGTTTTCTAACAATACCGATTCAATTTAACACTTCAAAGAAAGAAACCATGACTCAGTCCCGCATTTTCTCATCGACACAAAACTTGATAGTTTAAAGAAAATATATTAATTTTCGACTACCTGAATGGAGTAGAAAATAGCTGTCTAATAATAAAATACATTACTTTGTGTAAACATTTGATCTTTCTTTTGCATATCAATACTTCTTATTGGCCCATTTTATAGTTTTTTGTTGATACTTTGTTTAAGATGATGATACGATGCATTCATTGCATTGATGAAGCGTTGCATTAATGCTTTGTAGTAACATTTTTTCATATAAAATATTGTTTACAAATTATTTCAATTATTCATTTTATTCCCGAAAGACTGCTAAAACCTTGTTAACTAAATAGAAAACAAAATTCAAAGAATCATTCTCTTAATTTACTAATTTTTAATTACGTTATTAGGATAAGTATGGAAAGAGGTAGCAGTATTGGTTTTAGCTTTAGGAAATGCTATCGGTTTATTTAATTGTTTGACAATTCTCCGTATATTTTGCCAAATATCTGAGATATTGATGACTTCAGAGAAATATTTCAAAGGTATCTTTACCTTATTAAATTCCGGTACCAATTATAGGTTCCTTGAAGCTTTGTATATTCTATTCAAGAACACATTCTTATTGTTAAGTTGCAATTTTTTCAGAAGAAAGTTCTGTGAAATTTAAAACCAAATTTATTAATCAATTAGAAAGACATACAGAAAAATCAAATCAACGAAAAAATATTCGGCTGCTACCGGGATTCGAACTACGGATCTCCTTCTATCCGGGGCAGGTGCGTTATCCAATTACACTATAGTGGCCTCCTACATTTCCATGAATATATCGACCTTATCTGGAAGTCTTATTTATTAATTGATTAATATTTATTATCCATTTTTAGAGCAATCCACTTTTTTGGTACGATAGGCACAAATTATGTGTCCAAAAATAAAAATAGAATTAACGGTTAATTCTGGCGTCCCCTGGCGGCAGTTACACAAAGTAATTTGTACCTACCGTACCAGAAAAAGAGGATTGCTCTAAAAATGGTTATTATATGTTAATCAATTAATAAATGAGACTTACAGATAAGGTCGATATATTCACGGAAATGTAGAAGCTGCTATAGTGTAATTGGATAACGCGCCTGTCTCGGATAGGAGGAGATTCGCAGTTCGAATCCCGGTAGCAGCCAAATTTTTTTCCATGTTTTGATTTTTCTGTATGTCTTTCTAATTGATTAATTAATTTGGTCTTTGTATATTCAATTAACTGTCAAAAATGAGACATATTGTATGTTCTATATTTTTAAAAATACTATTTCATAAAAAGAGTTATTTGATTTTTTTTATTTGTTTGTTTCTTCTTCTTTCTTAAATGCGTCAATTTATTTTCAGCGTTTTACATTGAAATTTACATGGAAATATTATATATATAAAATTAATATATAGTTACTATAATCCAAATCTCGAATAAAAGCAATAAAATAAAATAGAATGCACATGTGTGTCTGTCTACCCTTTTTATAATCCTACACTCTTTGACCAATTTAAATCAAATTTTGCAGTTACAAAATCATAAGCACCCTCATCACACATCGCATAATATCTCAAGTGATAGTGGGAAGGAAACGAGATTGGGGGTGGTTTTATTTGAACAGGTAGTCTCAAGACGAATTCAAATCTTTTCCAACCACACGCTGTGAGATGTGAAGATATTCTTTATATGTAAACTAGGGCAGAGATCTCGACTGCAGAAATAAGACACTCGAGAAGAACTTCCTCTGCGGGATAATGAGATTGCAATATTACAAGGTAAGGCTCAAGATCTCCGAGTGCGGTGGTTACGGAAGAATGTCTGACGAACGCGGTCTGAAGGGGGGGGGGGGAGTTCAGAAGAAGCTGTAAGAAGCAGACTGAAGAATTATATAATTAAAAAATCAAACAAAAGATCAAAACTGTATATAATGAATTTCAAAGCCAGCAATTACTGTGTTTCATTAAAAATTCAATTGAAGAATAAATCAAAAATGTGAATTTATATTTATTTTTAATTATTCTAGCGTAGTGTTTGATCATACATAATAACTAAATTAAACAAATAACAATTTTTATATGAAACATGTTATTTTCCGGTTTTAATGCCAAATTGAAATGACGTAATTTGTTTAATTTTATTAATTAATGTTTATATTTTTGGCTTGCAAAGTTTTGTATGCCTTGGAATATCATCTCATCATTTCTTTAGCCCGTTTCTATTGCTTCACTGCTGGAAAAAGGCCACCCCCCCCCCCAAACATAGCCAGTTTTCTATGGCTTCAATGCTTTTGCTCCACTATATATGTGTTTTTCTCTCGTATACAGCATGGTGAGGTTGGCCGCTTTAGCATTATAAAACAATCTGGATGGCGAAAGTGTAGGGCCGATATAGAAGCTGATGCTCATTGAACGTTTTTAGATAAAAGTTGGGCCTCCATTCATATTCATATTTTTTCTATCACTTTTCTGATATATTTAATTTTGACCGCATAAAATATTAGATCGGCATGAATATAATTGCGGTTTTCGACATTCAAATTCTTTCAAGTACTTTTTCCTAATACTTAAGAACGTCACACTTTTGCCAATTTATTATGAATTTATTTATTCCATTGCGCATTGGTGTAAAATTCCGGAGTTTTGGAGTTAATAAAATCCCAAAGTGCAGTAAATTTCGGCAGAGAAAAAAGTTTTAAAAAAATGTAAAAAAAATAGGGAAATTAAATTAGTGATTGTATAAATTGGTAATTTGCGCGTGATTCTGCGATTGGCATTGGATTGTAATGTGAATTAGTAACTTCGAATTTTGAAGAATAATTTACCATCAATACAATCAGACACAAATCACAAAAAACGGTTACACAATCCCGGTCAAAATAATTTCCAATTTGCCAGAATAATGATGGGTTTAAATCTGAGTAATATAACAATAATTATGATAGAAATATTATAAATCTAATTTTATTTGTGTGGTATAAATTCGAGTAAAGCAGAGCATATTCCAAAATATTAACTGTATGCAGCTGTTTAACAGTACCCACACCAGAAGCATCGCTGTTTGCCAACAATTTCTTCCATTTTACCACCTATTTTGAATTCCTACAAAAAAAAATAATTTGCTTGTTTTCCATGTTTGATTGAATAACCCAATTTGAAGCAAAGTTTATTTAAAAAAACTTCGATGGTACCAAAATATAGAAAAGTAACGGGAAATGCTTTTAAAGTGGTATTTACATAAACTTGATGAAATGTTACTTTCATTGAAAAAATGAAGGAAATAAATTCAGCAAATAAAATTCGCAATTATCTTCTCACTAACCTAATATTATAAGGCATATATTTCTTAATTAAAGAAAAATCATTTAAATGAATTTTGTCTGAAAAAATAATATCAAACAAATATTTGCCCTTGAATCTACCTAATTTCCGATTCGAATCTCATAAATAAATGAATATTTAACGCGCTAAAGTTTCTTCCATTTTCCAGAATGAGATTATCTTGCAGATTGTGAGTTTTCACACGCTTTATCTTTAAAAAAGGGTTTAGACACTTTGCAAACGGTCTGTGCATGTAAATTAGTTAAAATTTAACCAAAAAAATTCAGTTCTACTTTTGGAATGATAATTTTATTTGTTTCACCTACCCAGAATAGAGAAAGTTTATTTGATTCGATAAATTTAAATTTTAAATCGATATCTGAATTCGGAATATCATAATTTTATGATAAAATAAATCGAATTATTTCGAATTTATTTTTATGAGCTGATATTTTCACAAATAATGTTTTTAAAGAATGAGTCCTACAATTTGAAATATATGTACTGCAAATAATTTTAGAAAATGTAAATTTTTATTCTTGTCGTGAATTCAACATGAATATGATACGTTTACGATATTTTGTATCGAGTAATTTAGACAAATTTATCAATCAATTATAAAAGACATACAGAAAAACGAAAAAATATTTTAGCTGCTACCGGGATTCGAACCAACGGGCTTTGGTAAATTAACGTAAATTTTTCGATATTATATCTAATCTCTTTTTAATTGATTAACACACATATTATTCCATTTTTTAAAGCAATCCACTTTTTATAAGAATGTCATCTCTCAAACAAGGTTTTTAAAGAATGGTATATACAATTTGAGTAAAGTATAAATAAAATAAGGCTGGATATGCTCGCCTTGAAATGATTCATTTCTCATATATGATCGTGAAGACATGTCACATCAATTTCAATTATGTTCGGACTAGGAAAAAGCATTTGTACGACAGTTTGGAAAGCTGCTAACGAATATGAATCTCTATCAATTCTTCAGTGAAAAGTGGACATCTGACCACTACACAACAAAAGACGGATTTCCTTTCCGGATAGAATTTATGCGTTCGATAATTCAACGTTAAGTGATGGCTCGAAATATTTATTTAAACGTACAGTATACTTACATGCGTAAAATATTTAGTATTTTTTCATGAACGGATATATTCTTATTTTATTTTTTATTGTATGTTATTAATATCCTTATATCTTATTGATTTCGATTAATACTTTTAAAACATGCAATTAAAAAAATGATGATACGATTTTATAAGAAACTAGAAACTATCTGGAAGATTGTTAATAATTTGAATTTTAGTAATTTGTAACAAAAACATGTCAGAAATAGACAATTGTTCTATAAATAATATTTATTTTTATTGGAAACTTCAAAATACCATTTCTTGTTAAAGAGTTAAGGTTATTATTTTTTAAGTTGGACAGATTAATATGTTAAATAAAACGGATATTTTATACGATCCGTATATTTCACTAAGAAGCAAATCCCGACGGTTTGCTGAAGTCTTATCCAGCGTCGTCAGGAGAGCGTCCTATCACCACAGGGAGGAGGCTGAACTGATTATTTCCTCCAAGGTTGTAAATTATACGCACTTTGGTGTGTGTTGTGAAGTGGGGTGTTCACTTCTTCTACGATGGAGGTCGCCAGGGTGCAATATGTACTAATTATATCTTCGGGATTTCTGCGATGTCTCTTAAAGGTGGAAACAAAATTCGTGAGAACAGGGCACCAAATACTTGATACTTAACTGTCGTCTCTATTGAAATTAGGATGAATTCTGTGGAGTCTCTCACTAATCTAGGTATATGGCGGGGTTCTGTTGATAAGATTTTTGTCTTGTCAAATCTTATGAAATAACTGAAATTCCCTTGATGCATGTTCGCAGAGTGCCGATTTATTGTAATTATTATTTTTAATTGCCCCAATATGTTTCTTCAAATGTTACACAATCGCATAGAACTCCGTATGCACCTTCACACTACCTAACATACCTCAGATCGAAATATAGAGGCTGAAAATTGTTTTTATTTTTAATTTCAGCAACATCCGTCGGATTCTTTGTGTTTGTATTTCTTTATTTTCACTATATGAGATATTTAAATTAATGATTGTATTTCTCACAAAATACCCATATTGGAAACCATTACTTTGTCTTAGAAAATGCACAAACGCTGATGCTGGTATCACAGCTGTAGCTACTAGGGATTTTTATCAAATTTGAATTTCGATTATTAAATTTGAAAACAGGCAAACAAATATACAAGGTACCAGATGAACACCTGTCTCAGGGAAACTATAGATGCACATTTAATTGTAGGAATAATACCTGATTACTACATATTATATTATTTAAAAGCTTTATAGTTTACATAAATAAAAATAGAAGTTGTGTATAATATTTTTTTCAAGCTGTGATGAATTTAACCTGCCAACCTATTACAAGAAATAAGAAATAAAAATAATAATTATATCGAATATCTCCAAAAGAACTATTTAAGATTAATTTATTACTTGTGTTGTGAGAGTCACGACTGCGCCACTGACGACAGGACGTCGATTAAAAAAAATAATAATATTATTCGTATTGGAGAAAAGTTTCACTACACCCATGTAGACGCGTAAATAGGTGTTGGCTCGTGATAGGCCGGATTTTGAAAACATGATAGAAATTAACCAATGAGATCTTTGGTGGAGGGGGAAGCTTCGAGAAGGAATTTCCGATGGAAAAAGTTTATAAGTAGGTGTTGGAGCGTTAATTCGAGAGTTTTTTGGAGGGTTTTGAACCGAGAGGCCACGCTGGTTTCGTTGGTTTCGCGCGTTTTTACGTTATCAGAGATATAGTTTCCAAAGCAATTTGTTTCGGTATTTGACAATCAGTTACGAAAGCATCCAAATTCATCGCTGTTATAGCGTCAAAATGTCAGTATTAAAATATAGGATTATTACAAATGCCTGCGTTTTGACGCATTTTCGAAAGACAAACAAAATTTTATCTGTTATGACGCCATCATACAAGCGTCAATATAGAGCGAAATAATTAACGTCTGGTTTATAGTCGAAATTTAGGGATGCGTTACTTTGTCTTGTGCTTCGATTGTTTTAAAATCATTTTTGAATTTAAATCGGGATCTCATTATTGGAATAAAAACAGTTAGGATTCTTTTAAATGTATTTATAACCATCGAGAGAATGAAGAAGAGATATGTGCCAAATGGGAAGCTGGAGGAACAAGATTCACACTTATGCAGAGTCTGGAGGAAGGGCCTTCTGAGCTACGGATTCAAGCCACTACAAGATTTCAGGATGAGTACCTTTTTAGTCTATATAATAGTATTGTTAAACTGTTTCTAAATGTTCTAAAATTTTTCTAAAGCAAATTTATCTACAGTTAATATCGAAGTAGGCAGTATATTCTTAGGAAAGATACATATTTAATTTCATTAAGCATAATTCAAATCATTTGAAAGAGGATTTAAAATGTAGTCGAATTTGGTTGTTTTGAGATTGCGTCGTTCGACCCCTGGGAGACGTTCAATCATGAGGACAAAAATCCATAATTACGTGCATATTCTCTATATATAAAGAACTGGTTCTAACTAGAGAATTTCAAAAAGTACAGATGGGTCATTCCTCAATGGGGCGAAATTACACCTGTACTTGATTGAAGGAAGTAACTTCTAGGTGAGAGCGCTGTAGTTGCGAAATAGTTAATTCCGACTTGTATGAATATGAGAAGAGACAGTGTTTGACTGAAAGCGGTAACCAATTCATTTTTAGATTCATTATAAATAATGCAGTTAGGATTGAAATAACAAGACTCGTCTTGCGATGGCATCGTTCAGTTTTGGTGGTAGCAAGCATGGAGTATAAAGACCATGATATACGTCCGACAATGGGTTTATAAGTAAGGCTTTATATACCTAAAAAGGAGACTGCCCGAAATAACTCATTAGGTATGACGTTTGGTCCGAAGTCTGTGTTGTTGACCCCCGGAATTAGTTCGGCGTGATTTCTGATGGATCAGTTATACTAGAACAACCAAGAGTTATCCAATATATTTTAGATTCATTATAAATAATGCAGTTAGGATTGAAATAACAAGACTCGTCTTGCGATGGCATCGTTCAGTTTTGGTGGTAGCAAGCATGGAGTATAAAGACCATGATATACGTCCGACAATGGGTTTATAAGTAAGGCTTTATATACCTAAAAAGGAGACTGCCCGAAATAACTCATTAGGTATGACGTTTGGTCCGAAGTCTGTGTTGTTGACCCCCGGAATTAGTTCGGCGTGATTTCTGATGGATCAGTTATACTAGAACAACCAAGAGTTATCCAATATATTTTAGATTCATTATAAATAATGCAGTTAGGATTGAAATAATATGACTATGGAGTGGAAAAAGACAAGAACCAATCTATTTTAATCCCATTAGACGTAATTCAAATCATTTGAACGCAAGAGAGGGAGCGAATGAAGTGGGTTGATTGTTTTGGGTTTGCCCCGCTTTTTGCCAAGGAGACGTTCAATCATGAGGACAAAAATCCATAATTACGTGCATATTCCCTATATATAAAGAACTAGTTCTAACTAGGGAATTTCAAGAAGTACAGATGGGTCATTCCTCAATGGGGCGAAATTACACCTGTACTTGATTGAAGGAAGAAACTTCTGGGTGAGAGCGCTGTGATTTCGAAATATTTGATTCTGACTTATATGAACGGGAGGGAGAGAAAGTGAATCGGGTTATTAATTATGCGCAACCGATTCAGGATACACCCCTGAATATTGCGATTTCGTTCGGACGTTAAATTTTGCTTCAACGATATTTGAAATAAAGTATTCCCGTTATCTACACGAATTATTTTGCTCAGATAACTCGTTTAATTATTGTATAAATATAGTCACATGGTCATAGGAAGTTGGTGAGGTAGATTTATTCACTACGCTTTGGATATCTATGAATGTATTGACACATGGTTAATATATTCTGTTCACGTGGAATGTTCCATTGGTTAAACATACTTGTCTTCATTCTACGAGGAGGAATTCACATTTTCATTTACCAAGAAATTATCTTTATACTCCACAGAGGATAAATTGCAATAATCAGCTTTAAACTAATAACCAACATTCTTCTAGACGCAAGGACCCCTAAAAAGAATTAGATGCCACTATTAATATCTTCCAACTTAATCTTTAGACGCAAGTGATCCCTAAAGTTTTGGTATACCTTGGATTTACATTTTCCTCGGAATGCTGACGATTTGTCGAGGCAATGGAACATACTACGTGGCTATATCAAGATTTAGCTTCGGGTTGTTTATCAAGGTAAAGGAAACGCCAGAGAAAATGTATAGAAGGAAGTTTTTCATGGCATTTTAGGGGCGGGACGATGGGGCCCCTTTAGCGCGGAAACCGAGGATATGTCATTACCCACGGACATCGATCCTCCTTTCCATAGATTCATTTTTAAAAAACTTGTTAAATAAATTCCTAACGAGAAAAGTGAAGTTCTGTTAGCGACAGACACCACATACTCGGAAGTAGACCTATTTTCAAATTATTAGACTCTCGGTTTGCAGATAAATACAGTTTCTACCAAGATAACCAATCCAGAGGCGAATCACTGAAACAATCTGATTATGTGTTTTTCTCCAAACTATAAATTGTATATAGAAGCAGCCAACAAAAGTAAGCAAATTTAAAAACAAAATGATATGTAAATGTGCCTTTTCTTTCAGATATTTTACGGTTCTGTTATGGTTAGTTATTCCAGTAAATGTAAACTCTAAACAATAAATTTTATACGTATTGTAGTCAAGTCCGAATTAAAATTATAAGTATATTATTATCTTTGTATGTGTAAATATAGAATTTCCAACACGTTTTCTGAAATATTAGGGTTGCCACGTGCGTCACAATAGAGGGGGAGTTATAGACTAAAGACGATATCACGAGCCAATAACTTCGACGTTTCTATAGTAATTGAGTGAGAGTATAGTGATTTATTTATTTATAAATTAGGAAAAAAAAACGACATCATGAGCCATTTAATAGATAATCTAGTATAGAGAGATATCCTGGTAAACTAGGATAAAAGCCATTAGGTAGTATTTGCATTTAGAATGAAACTTGCGATAACTTAATAGGATTTTGATATTAATTAAACATCGATAAGAAACATTACGACCGCATCGCGTTCTTACAAAATAATCCTTTCAGTTCATTCAAAACGGATAATTCTAACCTTTTATCTACGTAGAGATACTTATAGGTTATTATCTATTTTATAATGTGTATTTCGGAACAGTACGATCGAGATCAGTAAGAGTATTTTAGGTTGCGTATCTGAATTAGAACTTATATTAGATGGTTTATTAATTTCGGTTAGATTTAAAAAAAATTTAGTTGGTAGCTTCGGTTCGGTGAGCCAAGGCTCAACCACTTTATACACGGTTAGGTCAGGTTTTTCACAAAGCATGCGAAGATTGATAAGAATGAAGAATATGATGGATTGCCTCATTTAATATTGAAAGGGAGAAAAAAATAAAATGAGATTATATTATCAAATTTCGTTGTTTTGAATATTCAGTAATATTTCAGAAGTCTCAATGTTGAGATTTATTTGGTGTGTTATTATAGACTTATTACAAAAAATATATTTTTTTAACAACATACTTGTTTATAATGTTTTAACTTATTTTTGTTTCCCAACGTCAGACGAGGAAACCATCGCTGAAAAGAAACTTATTTTACTGAATTTGACAACTCATATTTTTTGCATGGTATAAAAAAGTTATAATAGCGCAATATGTAGGTACTAGGTATATCGAGCTGAAAGAAAATTATGTTGAGAAATAAATAAATTAAAATTAAAATGCCTCTTCTTCCATAACACGTAAGGCATACATTACCTGTTTTTGGTAAACCGATTTACAGGTAAATGTGACTTAATTCCATTACCGTAAATAAATTTCTTTGTAAATTATATTTCACTTCTTAATGTATTACTGTGTAAACTAAGATATTTTCAGAAAGCAGAATCGTTGAGTGTTTCTTCGTATGGTTCATTTACTCGGAATATCGTTAAATTTTCTCCAGCTTAATGCGCGTACGTGCGTTGGGGATCTGAGACGTTAAGCGTCGCAAAAATCACCGGTTGAGCTTACGGTATTATATCAATTATTATTGACAAATACTTTTTTGTGTCCTCTGAAGTTTCGTTAAGTCCAGTTGCACTGTACATTTTCTCTTTTGACACGTCATTACAATTTTATCAGTTTTTCTAATAATGATATGCTTATCTCTGGAGTAAGTGATCTCTTAAGAATCGCTGCATTTTATTTCATCACTGTATTGTCTAAGTTCGAGTAAATGTTCCTAACAAAAAAAATCGAATTTATAATGACCATTATATTTTATAGTGCCTGTCTGAACAAATTAATTATATTTGAGCATCCATTGAAATATATTTTACTACGCTTATATTAGCTTCACTTGTTTGTCTGGACGGAATCTTATAATCGAGATTTTACCCGTTTCCTAATGTCCAATCGAGCGGAAATTTTTCACACATGACAATACATTAATCAATTATCAGAATCACTAATTAATCAATTAATCCATCATTATTAAGTAATGAATGTTTAATTTGAGAAATTAGTTAATGAGCTTGCCAAAAAAAGATGGCGCTAGTTTCGTGCCCAAGTGATTTTGTACGAAATTATATACATCACAACCACATTCAGAAAAAATGCCTTTTAAAAAGCAATAATTAAACCGATTTACAAAAGTTGAAATTCCGAGATTTCTTTCTAATTTCGTTCAGATATTATAAAAATGTATAAAAAATGATTACTTTGCTTCTTCAATAAACAAAAGGTTATATAAACTATTTAGTTATTATACTCCCTTATATTTATGTATTTTTTAGTATATAATGTCTATACTACCAATTTTAATTTTTAGCAAACATCGTATCTTGATGAAGGGACCATTGGCCCCGAAACATTTTGATGATTCAATAAATAGTGGTTTAATACAAAGTGTTTCCTAAATTAATTGTTTTAGAGGTAGATATCTTTATATCACATATATAAAAAGTAAATAAAATAAAAATTTAAAACATGCTTTTATACGCTTTATTTATATACACGTATAATCAATTTTTTGACATCACCCGTGCAGATCCAAAATATTGAAAAAAATTGTTGACTTTGATATTGCGTATCTCCATAACTGTTGATTAGGTCGTGGTTGCTTGAACATTTCCGACTCTTTATCAAGGCAGGAATCCACCTGTAAAGTTTTTTCTACTGGCTATGAGACACCTTGTACGTTGTTGTGTTTATAATAATGTGCTTAGTTTATAGTTTTTGGTTTATTTTATAACATGTTTATTTTCGGAAATAAATGAAATCGTATAACAATAATACTGATTAAATGGTTTTAATTGAGAATTTGACCGAATTATCCGCTAATGCCAGTTTCTGGTACATTTGCATGAGCTAATAACGCGGGTGTGTACTAATCGTACATTATTATAGCATAAAAAAATATTAATCAATATCCGATGCGGACTTTTATTTTTTTTTGTGTACAAACATTTTTGATTTGTTTTTTTGCGAATTTCATCCGCGGCGGCCTCATCACATTTTTCTAAATTTTATTGGAGAGGTTTCTCACAAAGGCATTCGCAAAAAGATGGATAATTCGGATTTATGGCGGCGCCCACCGAACTCAGATGCTAAACGCCAACTTCTCTTCAGCCAATGAGGGTTTGTTTTTCGAAAATGGAACGTGACGTAATTACGAATAGACGCTGCGGTGGAGAGGATCCAGGAGTCCGTGTTAAAACTGAGGGATGTTCCGCCGACTGTCCCGCGAAAGGACCCAAATTTATGACTTCGGGTTTAATTTCTGGAAGTTTTCTAGTTTCCGTAAAATTTCGGTGTTGGTTTTCTTCTCATTTCTGGATTATCTTCCTGTTCCAGAGTCCGGCATTAAATCTTGGGCTCACTTTATGTGACGACATTATTTATTTTATACATATTTTGAAGTGAAACTTCTTTCATCAATATACACAGGGTGTAGCAAAGCTAGTCCACAATACTTTACAGGTAGATAGATACCTGCTTTAATTACGAGTCGAAAATGTACCAGCAAACATGATCAATTATCAACAGTTATGGAACTATGCAATATCAAGGTTAGCATTTTTTTTTCATTATTCTGACTTATTTTTTACAAAACGTTGAAGTATTATTACAGGAACTTATGTCGATTACTGAAAATTCATTCGTTTAAATAAAAGTTAAATAAAATAATAAAAATCCTGAAACAATTCCAATTGGAATGTTTTCCAATGAAGTTTTCCAATGCAAGACTTTTTGTCATTTTATTTGACTTGTATTAAAAGAATGAAGTTTTCATATTATATATGGGTTACTATAATGATAATTTAACGTTTTGCCAAAAATAAGTCAGAAATATTGAGAAAAAAATGCAAACTTTGATTTTATTTATTTACCATAGTTATTTCTGCGTAAAATACATGTACCTTCCTGCCACCTCTAACCACCCCAAACTATCACTATGCTTAAAATGTACTTGTATAAAAATAATTTCGGTTGCGCTCTAGGATCCTGAGCATTAATCATCTAGATATACCTCACCCTAGTCCCCTGGATATCTCACCCGCCCACTACCTGGATAAAATTTTGAATCAAAAATGTTTTTAGCTTTTCACGTCCATTCAGAATCTTCTGGTTTGAATTTTCTGGGATGAATCTGCCGTGTTTCTATGACCTTTCTGGCCGACGGATCCATCGCAGAGTCCATCATATCAGCCCTGATGATGCGATCGAAATGTAGGCCGGAAATGTCGTAGAAACAAATTTTGTATCAATTGTTATTATCCAAAGCCTACGTGAAATTAAGAAACCCCACAATCCCTAATTTAAATCATTACTAAATCTGTAACGTGGGTAACCTCTCGTAAATTAATAAAACTTGGTAATAAAACTGAATAACTTGGCTCGGTTACTAACCTCCACTACATGCCAAGTTGGTCAACTACGCACATACCGTAATTCAAGACCATACCGTATCCTTGGTTAAAGACTATACAGGATTATTTGTAAAACATTAATAACCTCGCAGGACAGGAAAATGTTCAAGCTATTATGACCTAATATCAATAGTTAAGGAGATATGCGACATCAAAGTTTGCATTTTTTTTTAAATATTTCTGACTTATTTTTTGTAAAACGTTGGACTATCATTACAGTAACTTATATCGAATATGAAAATTAATTTCCTTTAATACAAGTCAAATAAAAAAATAAAAACCTTCGAATTCCAATTGGAAGACATTCCAATTGGAATTTTTTCAGGGTTTTTATCATTTAATTTAACTTGTATTGAAACGAATGAATTTTTCGTAATCGATATGAGTTACTGTAATGATAGCCCGAAAAAAAATGCAAACTTTGATGTCGAATATCTCCATAACTATTGATATTAGGTCATAATAGCTTGAACATTTTCGACTCATAATCAAGGCAGGAATATAGTCCTGCGAGGTTATTAATGTTTTACAAATAACCCTGTATACAACCATTATTTGAAATAACGTTGTTATTGAAATAACCAGTGGTTATTTCAATAACAACGTAATTAATTTTTTCTTCAAAAATGATTTTTCTTCTGCATGTTAGTTAATAGCCTTGGGTCACTGTAGTACAATATAGAAGTGAATTTAACCTAAGAATTTTCTAAGGTTCTAATTCTGGAAGGCTGTTTCACAGCCTTCCAGAATTTTCTGGTTTTTTGGGGTATTTTTGTGAGTTTTGCAGTGTCCATCATCGTTGTAAGTGTTGATGTTGTGCTTGTATATTATATATTTTGTCATCCAACGAAACGGACTTTCATATTTTATATCGAGCGATCAAAACAGAAATCATATCATGGTTCAATCAAACTTGCAATTATGGAGAGGTAAAAATAAAAAATATAAGGTAAGTATCACACACATGTTCTTGGACATTTTTTCCCCCCTGCGGTCGTGACTTCGAAACAGCAAAGCGTCTTATTCGTCGTCAGAGTAGAACTTGTCCTCCCCACAAATATAATACCACAATCGAAAAAGCAAGCAATAGCCTGCCCACTACTTGAAGAACAGAACAAGCGATCATATGGTGGCAACACCGTTAACCAGGAAAATGACATTCTCATAATGAAAGCTCAAGATAATAAATCCTTCGAATTTTACCATTTATTTCGAAATTACGAAATATTTAAAATACTCAAAAATATTTTCTTGAAGTTATTATTTAGGCGCGTTTAGAAATCTAAAGGTGCACTGAAATGTGTTCATATATTTTCGGAGTATTTTTACACCATGAACTCACGACTGGCCAATCAAAGCTAAGATGGCGATTTTCCGAGTGATATTCAACCAATAGCGGTTCCTGTAAGTGTCGACCTCAAGTCGTTTGAAAATGTGTTATAAAAATATATTGAAAATTTGTTATAAAAATTGCGTATGCTCCAGGCGCTGTTGTTTATTTTCTATTTCATGATGATAATATAATTGGGATCAAATTCAAAGTGTTATAATTATGCTGATTGAATTATATGCTTAATGTTTCATTTTTAATCCGTTGAAAGAAATTCTAGTTTTTGTTGTATACCTTGAATTGGAACATAGCTAATAGAATACGCATACGCATTCTATCCAGATATGTCCCAATGCAAGATATACATAGATATAACACAGCAAGTGTTTTTTTAATAAAAATTGCCAAAGAAGTTTAACTTCATACACGCTACTCTCATCTCGATAATTCTAAATTCAAGAGACCCAAAAAAAATCATTTCAAATTATACGGAACCCCTTTTATTTGATATTCAAGGTACAAAAAAAATCGCTATGAATCGTAAAACTCGTAATTTAAAAAATTACTCGTAATTAAAAAAAAATACGTTAATTTTACAAATAACGTCTGTATTTTTGCATATTTCAAGAAATCGTTTCGAAACAGTAAAATATATTATGATCACATTTCTATTACTTACCAGTTATTGACACATTTGTTGTTATCACTTGCAAAAAATAATGTTTTTTTTTTCGATTTTTTTTGTTTACGAATTACTTTTACAATTTAATTACCAATTACCGGGGTTAATCTATTATGAAATTAAAATTTTGGGAGTCCCGGGTTTTAAAAATGTCGAATTTTGGTAAATTTTTAATTAACATTTTTTTATTGTATTAGGAAATGAAATCAGAAATTGACAAAAAATTGGGTACGCGCATAGGTATCATCTGTAAAATGTATGTAGGATGGAATAAAAAAATTGGGAAATAAAAGCGTTATGGTTAGTCCATAAATAAGTAACCAGTTAAAAGTTACACAGGTTTTTACCTCTCCCGTAAAATTTAGTTTTAGTCATTTGCAAAGTTTTAAAATGACCAGGTCAACTATTAAAACTAATTTAACGTTTTAATTATCATTATGCACCGTGCTTTTATAGTATTCGTGTATTATGCAACGAATAATACCAGGCCACCATTATAATATTATCCTTTTTCACGAAACAGTTGTAATTGCTTAAATTGCTTAAATGAAAGATATATTGAATCGCCTTGATATGATCTAGTTTTAAAGACCTATTTATTAATACTACTACTAATAAAATAACCTAGTTTAATTGAGCTACTTAATTAAATGACAGGTACTTTAGAATACCTACTTAAGGGGGAATATCTACCTGTGAAGCGCGAAAAAAGGCAATTTTTGTGATTTTTTTAAAAGAAACCTATATGAATTATGGTATAAGTATTATATTTATGTGAAATTACATACTTTTAAGAATATGTTAATTTTTTTTATTAAAAAATATCAACATAGGCGTAAAATTCTTGGGTTCTGTCGACTGCTGAAAAAAAAGGTCCTCCGCGGTGACCACTCCCATTTCATCTGTAATTATCAAAATAAAATAAAAACAAAAAGATGATCAAAATTGACACTTTAGTTAAGTCTTTAACGTCTTTTAACGTAACTCTAACTTTAACGTAAAAGGATTTTTTGTAACTTTTGAATTTAAAATAGCGTTTTTTGGAGAAAAATTCGGGTTTATTAAGCCGATAAAAAAAGCAAGTCATAATAAAAGCTTGCAACAAAGACTAGATAACTATGTACAAAATAACTACTAGAAATTTCAAGTTCATCGGTTCAGTGGTTATCGAGCTATTCTGGTCACTGAATTTTTAAACATGGTTTGGAGTAAAACGAGTTTGAAAATTGAGCAATGAATAAATCGCGAAATTTTTCAACTTACATAAAATCATCGATTCCAGGTCCATAATATTAGTCCTCTCTACCTTGCTTAGAATTCCCATATCATCGAGCACTCTTCACAAACATAATAGAAACAAGTCTACCGTTTCTATTATGAAAGAGCCCGACTGGCAGCTACCTGCGTGTAGCGCGGCGCGTAATCAACAAAGGGATGCCACTATTATCGGCTATAACATTGTTATTTTTTTGAATTTTTGCTTGAAATTTTCACCAGACATTTTTAATTCCTCGTGCTTTAAGAAAATGCAAAACAAATAAAATCAATTTTTTCGACCTAGTTCATGTGAAAATGTGCATGTGATAATTTCTGTTATTAATATCCTCTTATATTTTATTTATCGCTTGTATCATAATGTAATATTTGTATATTATATGGAATTTGTGGGACTGCACTAACTTCCACACATACTGGAATAAATACATAAAAAATAAAATAAAAGTCCTACTTAATAAAATGAGGTAGTTTAAATGAGCTACTTAACTCAAAAGCTGCCAATGCATAACAGTTGCATAAGTTGAAGGATGTAATAATCCTGTTTTGCGCGCCGGCTAGAATGACGCATATGTACTTATATTTACCGAGATCAAATCTCATTGGAGTACGGAAAATTTCATTTCATCATTAGACCGCTATCCATCATAACTTCTCTCTTTATCTTCGCTGTGTCTGTTTCATACCGCACAAAGTTGCCAGGCTTTGAAATACGGATGTATCGAACTTCTAAAGCCTCAATCTTAGAAGTTTATCGATATGAACACTCTAGAGGACGTAGAGTTTGAACATAAAGTGTGTCCTTATTTATCTTCTCGAGGGATGTTTCATTCGACTATCGGCAATTAAATAGCATTTTTCATTTTGGTGGATCAGCTAGTATACGAATAACTTAAAATGAAAAATGCTTTTCTAGGGATATTGTTAGGCATATGCAAACTAAACATTTCTATCATAAAAACTGGAAAGCCTTTGGCCGTCACAGTGATTATGAAACCAATTCTAATACCAATGGTTATGGAGATAAGCTACTTCAAAGTCTACGTTTGTTTTTATCAATATTTTCGTCTTATCTTCTTAAAATTGTTGAATTATAATGAATGCAGCTTACTTCTTACTTATATCGAATTATTATTTTTTTAATTATAGGTATGCGAACACGGAATACGTGTCTCATCAACATTCTTACTATTTTCAAACTAAGCCAAACGCTTGTGCTATGAAAATAGAACTAACTAGCTGGTTTGGAGTGAGGTTTGAACCCGCGACCTTTGTGTCGCGAGGCGAGTCCTAACCACAAGACCAACAAGCTACTCAAATAATTAATACAAGTCAAATAAAATAATCAAAACATCGCAAAAAAAATCACTCTACAACTCTTTTCTAATTATATTACTGTTAAAACCTTCAAACAACTGTCCATACTATATTGTCAATTCCTACTGTAATTTTTTGCTATACTATAATATTTACTTAATTACCATCCCGCCGTTTCTCCGTAGGGGTAAGCAGGGAGCATAGAGCGCCACACTCTTCTGTCCTGACATACAACTCTCGCCTCATCCACATTCATACATCTTCGTATGCAAACTCGCCGGTCGTTGAGGCTTTTCACGGGACCATCTTCCAGTATCTGGTTAATCTGGTCATGCCACGTCTTCCGCGGTCGCCCTCATTTTCTGGCACCGTCAACACTCGCGTTATATATCTTTCTTACCATTCTTTCCTCATTCATTCGCTAAACCACCTGAGCGACCCATTTTTAATTCTATTAACTATGTTAAGATCAGAGCTTTACATTCATTCATAATATCTTCATTCTTTATTCTATCATAAATGGATTTGCCACACTTACGTCTAGGGGATCTCATCTCCACTGCATTCAGTCTGCTTTTGTTCCTCTTCTGCTAGCTCTAGGCTTCACTTCCATACATCAGCTTTGGTACCAGAATTCCATTATTTACCGCTATCCTTGCCTCAGTAGACATATTTATATTAGAAATCATTACATTCAAAGCACCATTCACTCTATTCCCCGCAGTCACTTCCCTCTTCTATCGAACCCGTTTCCCAAGCACACAAACACAAATACTTGTTCCAAACATTCATTACCTACTAGTATTTCACACGTTGTCTTACTATAATACTACTCTTTTGATTTCTTATGTATATTATTATGTAAAAGTTACTTTTTTACCGTATATTGAAGTAAATTGAAATTTTAACCAGAATTTTTGAAAGGTTTTACTCATTTTATTTGAGTTGAATAATTTTTTAAATTTATAATATACTATTTGAGTTACTTAGATTGTATGTGCAAACTTTTAGAGAAAATAATAAATAAATGTATAATTTATTTAAATAATAGCCATGAGAATCACATAAATTTGTCTGTGTGTGAAAGGGAAAAATGAAAGTTAAGAATTATATTTTTAAAAACCCTCTCTACGAACACAAATGAGATAATTTTAAATTCAATTTTTCTGAAAAAAATTATCTAAATCTTCGTATTTTTTTTTAAAAAAAAAAATAGTGATGCGAACATGGAATCCGTGTCACATCAATATTCTTACTATTTTCAAACTAAGCTAAACGCTTGTGCTATGAAAATAGGACTAACTTGCTAGTCTGGAGTGAGGTTCGAACCCGCTACCTTTGGATCACGAGGCGAGTGTCGTAACCACAAGACCAACAAGCTACTCTAATCTACTTTAGATAATAACTCCACAAATTATTTTTCCAATAATTTCACAAAATACACACAAAATACATACAAACAAAATATTACTAATAAAAATACTTAATTTCCTTCCTCATAAAACAACATTTTAAATAATGCTTTAAATACAGCTGGAATAAGCTATAAAAATAATTAAATGTGAAGGATGTGATTGGATATTTTAATATAATTAATCTGATATGGTGTGACATAAGCATTGCAAAATGCGCAGAAATTAATACGTTGTTGCAAATAAAATTAAAATGTCTGTCGAGCTTCGGCGTGTCAGCCTCCCAGAAGGCCGACACGACCGACCATGAAGCTCAAGTTTGAGAAGCGCTTTCTGTCTCCAAGGAGAGATATCTTGCCTTGGAACAGTAGTAGAGGGAACAGTTAAAATGCTCGAGAGAAAAATATCACCCACAAGTGGCAATGCCCTGGGCGGGGCACGGCGTGCTGCTGAGAATCCCAACGGTCAATAAATTTGGGAGCGTAACATCGTGAACATTAAGAATTCCAATTATAATAATTTCGTTTTCTGTCCATCCATCGTAACTTCGTGTAAAGTCCGTAACTTTTTTAGAGTAATTTTTTTTTTTTTTTTTTTAATATATAAATAAATACTTATTCCTTGGGAACCGACATGTAAAAGTAGCGTCATTTTTGACGGGTTCCAGCTAGTAATTTGTTTATTATGTATGAAAAACGGTTATCGATCAGCGTTTATTTTTTACAAAAGATTTTTTTAAGATTAATTTTTTTTTATACACACGGTGTTAATTTTATAAAACTCCATTGTTATTCAATGCCTACTGTTCACGACGCGAATCGCCGGGAAACGGGGTATACAAATTTACGAAAATAGGGAAGATGACAGGATCGGAATGAGGGGGATGGTACAAGACGAATGTGGACTGTAATTTATGGTAAGGAAAGAAACACGGACGAAATGCCGATGCTCGATAACTTGACGATGGCACTTTTTACAGTTGTTGCGAAGGTATGACAATTGACACAACGACACTTGGCTCGACGTTAGATTTACGATTTTGAAACTCTCTCGACAAAAGATAGACAACGACTGGTAGGTATGGCGGGGAAGGAGAGGTGAAGTGAGGTAGTCAAATACCAAATTCTTTGCGAATGATGCCTATAAATAGGGAAACACCGAACACCTATGTACTATAAAAACAAACACGATTTTTTCGGGTTTATAATATTTTTTTTTTATTTTTTTTTATTTATTTATTTAAAAATCCTTGTTTACAAATAAGATACTTAATACTAATTTAACAATAGAACATAAGATAAAACATAAGATAATTTACACATTTTTTTGTTTTGTTTAATTTGTGGATTATGCCACTCTACTAGGCTAGGCCTGTCCCAGAGTGGCGTTATAGCACACAATTATAATTTTTTTTCGAGTTCGTCAGTAGTATTTATTTTCATAAGGTAGTTATTATGTATCTATAGAGTATCAAGTGGAATGTTAGTGAAAGTTGAGTTAGTCATAAGTCCAAGTGTAAATATGTGTAGAATAATTGTTTAATGTAAAAAGGGTTAAAGTTTTGTTTAAGATTATTTTTTTGTTTTCCTTAATTAATTAATTAATTTATATAGGTATATATTTTTATTTAAAGACATTATTACGCAATTACAGTAAGTAAGTAAATATGATTCATTCAAATCATAGGACGATAGTTACGGCTGTCTAGGCCATTTTCAACTGATGGGCTTGATTTACTACTTTATTACTAAATTAGTGGCATTTCACATAGTAACTAATGTTGTTGCCAACTATAAATAAAAAATATGGTATCCATAGTACCTGTTTGGTACTAGATTTAGTAATTTTCATGCTGGTGTCAATATCGGCACGTCCACCTAAGATTACGAGAATATACGAACATAGAGTACAGTGTCATTTATTTTACTACGCTTATATATTAGCTTCACCTGTTTGTCTGGACGGAATCTTATAAACTATTATATTTTTCACACGCTTCCTAATACAATACCTGAATCGATTATCAGATTCACTAATCAATTTAACAACCTATCATAGTTAATTAATCAAAGCTTTATATGGGAAATTAATTTATGAGCTTACCCAAAGATGGCGCCAGTTTCCTACAGAAGTGATTTTGTACGCTGGGTAATATAAGACTAAAAAGTAGAAAATTATGTTACATGAAAAATATTTAAAAAAACATGCTTATATTTATATGTAATAAAAAAATAAGTAAAAGAAAGTAATAAAATCTTTTACTTTCTTTATATCACATGATATTAAAAATTCATTGTTAGGTGGCTTTATTAGGGGGATATATACCACCTTACAAGAAGAAGCTAAAAACATATAATACTTTAGAATAAAATTTAATTGTAAAGCCATTGTATTACCTACTTCATGAATAAATTAAAAGAGACATTTAATAAATAATCTAATTTACATTCTCCCAGTAATCCCTAGTTAAAAACATATCTTAATCCAACGCATCGCAGAGTTAATCCTAGGGCAACGATGGCGAAACTTAAATACAGTCAAGATATAGGTATTATAGATGTCTCATAGAGACGAAATTATATTTTTTTATGGGAAACTAGGCATGTAAGTCTTTGGGTGTTCATAGGGCTTACGAACTGTAAGTTTTGTAAGTTGTACGGCTGGCTTAAGTGATCACTTTACACAATTTAATGTTAACCATTTCCACCCATGATAGAATACCACATCTCTCGTTCTTTTTTTGTAAGTTGTATATATTTAAGTTTTACAACCCATTTCATATATGTGTTGTAATTAACATTAGCGCCACCGGCATCCAAAGCTTTTTTACATTTCCTCAATCAAATACAGATGTCACTAATGAGGTATCTGTATTATTACATTTTTTATTGCAAAATATAAAACATAAAAAAATATAATTTCATGTCTATGAGACATCTATAATATATCTTGATTAATGATGTCCCCTGGGATAAAAATTCAGTACTTTGTTTATTTAAAAATTTGGACAAAAAACACTTGTTGAAAATCCCATGAGCTTCACATTATTTATTTTTTTTCTCAATGTTCTTAATGACTTATTACAATTTAATATCCATGAAATGAACTGATGTGAGTACTCCTCCCATAAGCACGAGCGTCAGCTCTTTTATGGCGAGTAAAACGTTTATTTGTATGAATGTATTTTATTGTATTCATGAAATGTATGTACTAAGATATACTTATAATAAATAAATAATAAAAAAAGAAAATAACAAATAAATAAAGGTATGCTTTGAGATGTACACAATTGATAACATAAAAGCTCGTATCCACTTCAATTTTCAATTTGCCGTCCGTATTCAATTTCCTGAATGTTTTTGAATCGTGTGTTCGCATTCCCTGCACATCCACATCTTGAAAAGAATCACGTGGTTCGCCTGAAATCGATCAAATTAAGGCTGTGTCCATGGAAACTCATTGTAAATGGCGAACCGATTCGAAAAATGTACGGAGCTTTTGTAAAATTCGAAAAAATTAAACTGTTCAAATTATAATCGTAAAATTGTGTAGCATCTCTTTTCAATATTTTTATCTAAATACAAGTTGTGGAATGTAAAATATTTAGATTGATAATGCCCTCATAAGGCGAAACGCGTCTCTGAAAATTAAAAAGATGAAGAGAACTTAAAAAACAATTGATGGGATGTAAGATCTTTGTCCAAGACTTAAATAGACGAAAATAGAAATAAAAAATAAATAAGACGTAGGTACACGTTGGCGTTCGGTGCTCGTCGTACTTAAATTAGAAGATTTGTATATTTTATTATTCATTTTTTTATTTGCGATGTCCGATTTCTACGATCTGGTCTGACAGTTTCGCTCCGCCACAAAAGTAACTTCACAATTCTTCATGATGTGACTAAAATTACATCAAATAAGTACTGATGCTGTATTTAAAGCTTATTAAAAAGATTATTTCATATGCACTTATTAATATCTTCTCCCACAGCGTCCTGATGTAAAATTATGGCAAAATTGTCATTGTTGCCTTGGACCATAGAACAGAGAAACATTGTTTTTATATTTGACGTTTGACGGATAACCGTCATGTACTTCTTTCTTCTTTTGACCACACCACCGACGTATACCTTCATTTCGTTTATTTTTTATTTTTATGTTCGTTTACTAAGTGTTGGGATAATGATCTTATATCCGAATATTGCTATTTTCGGAATATGTGCGTATATTTCATTTATCAGAATGTATACTTTACATGGAATATCTTTCTGAAAATCTAAGGCCAGCACCACACTGCGCGTATCTTCCGCCGCGTCTTTTCCGTCGCGTAAAATCGACAGAGCAAATGGCTCGACCGATCATCCGCGTAGTGTGTTTGATAAGCGCATATTGTATGAAAAGAAGTGCAGCGGCGTTCCGCGACCGAACAGACGCGGCGAAAGATGCGCGTAGTGTGGCGCCGGCCTAAACATAATCATAACACATTTTTAATGGAAACACATTTTATTGTAATTTTGCAATTTTAGAAAATAGTTCTTAAAACATATTAGATCATCCATCGGAGAAATATTAAAATAAAATCTATCAGAGAAATACGAACACGGAACTTTTCCTTATTCAGTACTACGAAAAGATTGCGAATTAATTTTCTATTAATGAACATTGTTGATATCGAAAATGAATATTCAACTTCGTCCAATTTCAAAGTAATCAACGGATTTAATACAGAGTTATAACCATTTAAAATATACGGTGATGGTTTTTAATTTAATTTGGTGGTAGAAATTTTCAATTAATGTTTTAATATATTTACATTTTGACACCTGACAAATTACTGATTCAATGCTATTACGATAAGAAAAAAAATGTTTTTTTATAAACCTGATATCTTTTAGAATCTAAAACCATCGATCATAATCGGATGTCATTGCCTTTTAATAAACTGGCTAGACTTGAAAGATAAAAGATTTAATGGAAAGATAATCTTATTTTGAGCAATAAAACTTATTTTATATATCATTTAATATTTATTTTTGACTTTCTTTAGACATATAGATAATATTTACCAACCCTTATAATTACTTTGCTGCATTTTTAAAATAAAAATCAACAAACATATAAGAGCAAAATAAATAGCTTTATTTGACAGAGGATCGTTCTCCTACAGGAACAGGAGGAGAGGAGAGTCTTTGATGTTGCCATGTGACACGGACAGCTTCCAATATATGTATTTATTCTTCATCTTCACCATCATATGGATCTTTATCTTCTCATCCTAGGAGGGCTGGGGGAGCCAGGATGCTTCCATTTTTCCCTGTCTTACCCCGCTTCAGTACTAATTGACACATCAAAACCCTCACATTCTACAAATAATATTTTTCTATTTGTTTATTCTAGCGATCCATTGGTCTTCTTCCCTCCAGAGTTGCCAAGGAGATATATCTTGCATAACCTTCGAAAGACATGTCCAAGCCACCTTTACTGAGTCCTTTATGTATTGAGAAGTAACGACTCTATTCCTTATTTCGGTAATTCACATGTACAATAATGATATTCCTATTATTTTCCTAAAGCATCTTATATTTTTATCAACAAAATTTAAAATCTACGATCTGTGAACATAATTACTGGATTTTGTCCACAGAGGGATAGTGTAGTAGATAGAATAAAGAAAGGAGTGCCAACATGGTTTGGTCATGTAGAACGTATGAGCGAGGAAAGGATGGTTAAGAAAATATAAAGGGCAAGTGTTGAAAGTAATAGGAATAGAGGGTGTCCGCGAAAGACCTGGCATGATCAGATTCTACAAGTATTGGAGGATGGCCCTGTTAAAAGCCTCAACAACCGAAGATCATGCATGAGAAGATGTATGAATGTAGCCGAAGCAAAAGTAGTGTGCCATGATAGAGGAATATGGTGTTCTATACTCTCTGTATACCCCTGCGGGGAAACGGCGTGATGGCTAGTTAGTTAGTTTTCTTACGGTGGAATTGGTGAAATCACTTAAGCTAGCTCATAAAGGTCGTAAGCCCTGGGCCATCCTATAAAGACTTCCATATACGTTTCCCATTTAAATAGATTCGTCTCTGTGAGACTTCTATAATTTATGGTACTTATTTATTATCTTTTTATAACTATTTATTTACTTGTAAATATCTACATAGATATTAAACTTTTTAAGCCATAGATTCTCTACTGGATAATTCGACTATTCTAGAGAACGTCACTTGATGTAGGTACTTTGTGTACTTGATGTCGCGTGGGTGCATTTTAAAAGAAATAATTATTGAATAATTACTAAACAAATTACTATGTACTATAATGAATTTTTGTGCGCTTAAAAAATATAGACAACCACTCTTAGATAGTGCGCACTCTAAAATTCTACACAAAATACCAGTTGTTTGTCGCATTGTTGAGTAAGAGGAAATGTGAAAAATTGTCAATTCCATTTGCCAAACCTTGTACTGTATAATATTATGTAAAACAATCAGTCGTCTCAAAGAGTACATCAAATAAGGTTATATGAACGCGCATAACCTTTAAAAAAATATTTTTATTAGATTAGGTTTGGAAGCGGGGTTGATATAAAAAAATTAGGGTTACATTTCACGTCTTGTAAACATTACTCATAGCCAAAAGCTGCGTTATATTATATAGCGTCTGTTAACATATCTGACTGAAGTGATGTCATCTCCAATGAATCCAAAACCAAATTACAGATTTGATCTATTGGATTATAGAATGCGTATATTCTCATCAATTCTATATTTTTAAAAAAGGCCCCAAAAAATAAAGACAATTTATTTTTAAATGGCATATCCATATTGTCACGTGTCGTGGCTGGAGGAGGACAAATAAAAACACCGGAAATTAATTAGCAATTCATTAATTACTTTTATTCAATGTACAAAGTCACTTATATTATTACAAATATATCTAACGTTAGATATATTAAAAGCGTTAGATATATTATTACAAATATATCTAACGCTTTTCTTAAATCTACACTATTACTCAATATATCACTAGTATATAAACTCATTATTATCGCTGCGTAACACTTTATTTAACCTACATTAGAACGTTCCATCCAATTCTCGCTTGTAATAGTCGCATTGATATATTTCGCCCGTTTTGATATATTATAGATACCCCGCTCGATTATTTCGCTTTATTTATCGCTTCGATTTTCTCACCCTGGGCGTGGGCTCGCGGCCTGCGGCCGATTTTGCATCGAACGAGCTGTCAAAACACGACAACTCTTCCTGCACCCCTTCATTGTTCCGTATTTGTACCCAAATTAAGTATTTTCGAACTTTCTAGATAATTCTAGTGTTTAGGAGAAGGTTCTTGTCACTTCTAAGCTGATCTACTTATTTTTAGACTTTTTGCGAAAGTCATAGAATTTTCTAGAGCCTACAAGGGACTCGGACAGTGCGCAATTTCTTCTGCTTGCCATTCCGTGACAATTTAAATATTGCTTAAAAAACTCAATAAAAAATATAAATCTCATTACCAACGGCGACGTCTGTACTGGTTTATGGGAATGACAAATTTGACCACAGGTGGTGGTACTAAAAATACAACTCACATATGAAACAAGGTGTGCTCATTAAACATATACACAACATCCAAAAATCTGATAGAAGTGTGGGTCTATCATGGATGGAATTGGTGAACGTTACATTGTGTAAAGTGATCATTTAAGCCAGGCGTTTGATAGGTTGTAAGCCCTATGAACGCTAAAATCTTCCTTACCTACTTTCTCATTTAAAAAAATCGTCTCTATGAGACATCTGCAATATGTCTTAATTAAAGACTATTTAGATATTAATATTATTATTAGTATGAAATCTTTAAACAAAGAATAATTCAATATTATAGGTCGACCACAATCAAAAGACCATTCCCTAGCTTTGTCCGGTAAGAAAAAAGCGGAGGAAAGTTGTCTGGCAAGCCCGTATTAATATGATATACCAAATAAATATATATTTTTGAGTTTAAAAGGGGTACTTACTTACTAGAAAAACTTCTTTTGTGTTCATTTTTTGCATCGTAACAACACACATTTTTTGCGCACATTCTTTTGAATGCGGTCTAGGGAAACAATATTCTTATTTTTAATAATGTTTCCAAGGAAACAACGAACCATAACTTAGACTTTATCTTATATTGCTACACCAAAATTAAGTCAGTAAAATAATCAAAAATTTCAGGATTACGTGTACCTGCCGTAATTTGCCTACCCCTGCTGGGAAACGGCGTGATGGTTAGTTAGTGAATAAGTTATTTAGTTATTACTGTATCTTGGTAGTTATTGTATAACATTGTAACACCGCCAATTTTTACGTTTTATATTTGACAGGTTTGAAATTAATGAATACAATAATTAGAAAGCTCTAAACCGTAAACAAACGTTAAGTTATTCACAATTATAAATAATGAGCTTTTTGATTGATTGAATTCATTTATTTCAAACCTGCCAATCTTAAAACTTCAAAATTGACGGCATTATAATTTTATACAATATTTGTCAAGATTACAGATATTGTATAACAATAATTTAATTTCAGAATACGACCGATAATGTCTATGACGTAGCGTGTTGAAAAAGAATTTTATATTTTTTGTGCAAATGAGATCATTTTGAAAATATTTTTTTCTTTTTTCTAAGAAAAAGAATCTCAATTTGAAATAAGCAAATGGCGCATTTTATAAAGAAAATTGTATACTACATCGTAGATAAAGTTATTAGTAAGCTTCCTGGTAGGTACTCTCAATTATAGTTTTAATTGTTATTTCCATTTTTTTGCATGTAATCTAGTATATAAATTTAAAATACTACATAAATTACCTACTATAATTTTTTTGTAGTTTCGTAGATTCCATCATCTGTCTGCATGCATTTCCGCCCGAAAATTCCTGTGATTTCGGAAGAACATCAAAGTACGATGGCGTCAGATCCAAGCTAAACGAAAAATGGTCCAATGACTTCCTAAAAAGCTTCTGCATCTATTTTACCGTGTTTCGAGTTCAAAAAACACCGATCACGATCGCAATCGGCGTGATTAATGTTGGACACGGATAGTAAAATAGTCCTGAGAAATGACGTCAGACGTCTCTGACGTCGTTTCAGTCCAAAGAGCCCGTTTACGTTGCAACGGCGTTTAATCAGTACTCTAAAATAATCTGAACTTTACTAAAATTAATATAAAATAAATCGAAAATAAAAAGGTATCTATTTTTTGCACAAACATTGCCATATTATTACTCAGATTTTGATATATCGTAATATTTTGTCTGCGTAATATTAATTACGCAAAATATTGACATGCTCCAATATACAGACTGTTCACGCTTGCTTGTATATTAATAAATTATATGTATATGCCAACGATTTATTTTAAAGAATATATTACGCAGAAATGATATTATTATGTACAGGGTGTACCACAGCCAGCAGCAGAAACTTGGCCGGTAGATTTCTGCCTTTGTCATGAGTCTAAAATGTTCAAGCAATTATGATCTTATTTATATCAATAGTTATGCAGATATGCAAAGTTTGCATTTTTTTCAATATTTCTGGCTTATTTTTTGCAAAAAGTTAAACTATCATTACAGTAACTTACGTCGGTTATAAAAAATTCATTCGCCTCAATACAAGTCGATTAAAATTATAAAAAAACTTTTACAAAAAAAAAATTACAAGGTTTTTATCATTTTATTTAAGTTGTAATAAAGAATATATTTTTTTCAAAATTAATTTAAGTTACTGTAATGATTGTTCAACTTTTTACAAAAAATTAGTCAGAAATATTGAAAAAAAAATGCAAACATTGATAGTGCAAATCTCCATAACCATTGATGGTCATGGTTGCTTAAACATTTTACTCAGTCAGAAATCTACCGGTCAAGTTTCTGCTGCTAGCTCTGGCACACCCTGTATATTATATTAAAAAGTAAATCTATGATAAAAATTCACCAATATAAACACGGATAGCACAGATTAGCGATTCGGTGAACAAACGTAATTAACAAAATTGATGAAAAAAATTACCTTATCTATTTCATGAAGCGAGCGCAGCTTGATTTTGATGACACATGGATAGTAACAAATCGATGTTTTATCAGAATATAAACACCACGTTCATCTATGTAGCAGAGAAGTGTTATCACTTTTTTAGTTAACTCAAATTTATTAAAAAACTTATTAATATTTTTATTTCCAATTATAATAGTAATTATGCATACATTATTTTAAAACATTACTTTTAAATATATTGAAAGAATTGGATTATTCTAAGCGCATATATTAATATAAATTTTTAAGAAAGCCTTTGAATACCTGATTTTTTTTAAATATACACCTAATATTAATTTGACTGGCAATATCTAATTCAACACTGTTTTATTCTAAGATTCAAGTTTTATCTTATACTTAATCAAAATACATTTTTTTATAAATTCATGTTTAAATTACGAAAAAGTTATTTTAAAATACGAAACATTTAGAGCGAGAGTCGCAGGGAGAGAGCGACATTTCCCGCCAAAGGTTCGGGAACAACTAACAAACCACGTGCAGTTTCCCGGTTTTCCACCTAATGGTTGGTCTGGACCATTCACGGCTGTGTATTGAGCAACGGGTCATTTGTAAAAAAGATTTTTGCGAAATATCGTCCTGCAAAACGCGAATCTGCGCGTGAAAATCACCTCATTTCACCGTTCTCACGATTCACCCGACCCTTTTCCCGATTGCTCGACGCTTTCTGCCAAATCTCACAAATAAATTTCTCTGCGAAGAGTATTCGCGACTCAAAACGTGACCTGCTATCAAAAGGTTCAACCTGCGTCCCTCTTTTTTGAGCGAGAATTTCTCTACGATTAAATCCTTTTTGTGTGTTGTGCGTTGCTGCATTGCTAATTTTTTGTTATGAGATAAATAATGCTACACTGTTTTCGCGAGGTTGCAAAGAGTAAATCATGATCTTTACAGCAACAAGTAGCTCAAACAGTTTAATGTAAGGGTAAAAAAATCTTTTCAACGCGTTAGACTTTCGAAATGATATACCGATACGGTTTCCTTTCACAATACAATGTGACATTTGCTCGAAGCCCGTATCAGCATGATTGCACACTTAGCACCAGTCTTGGAATACTTACTAAGCTTTGCACACTTACTACAAAGAACCCCATTCAATTCACTTCCTTGTCCGCCTTGTATTAAAAGAAAAATATTTAACAGTATTTCTTAAAGACAAGATTCTTTAAATGCGTATTAAATACTTCGTTTTTCTTAATCGTGGAACAGTCTTTAAAATATTATTTATTTTATCTATATATGTATAGGTCTACAGGTTAGCTCGAATTAGTATGGATGTGATATATTATAATTTCATAGAAAACAAACACTTTGTGGTTTGACATAATAATTTTCAAAAAATATATATTTTGTATTAAGCCACTTTATTGATACGATTAGATGTACAATGTCTAGTAGTTTTGGTTGCACCAAAGCTTTAGCAAGACAGTATAATATAAACCTAAGCACAGACATTTACATTAAAATGAAGTTTAGTCATAAGCAAGGGCGTGCAGTGAGAATAAGAAGCCGGACTTTTATTTAAACATATATATTTGGAAAAAATTTAAAATATTTATCTGGCAAAATATTATAGAGTGTTAAAATCTGAATAATATGTTCAGTATTGTGACAGGAATATTTCGGTTATTTCGATTTCTTTTCAAAATATATGCTTTGAAAAAAGTCATGCTTCTTGTTCTCACTGCACGCCCCTGGTAATTAGCTAGAGAGAGAGGGAGAAAAAGCGTATCAGAGGGGAAAAGAATATCAGCTACAACAACGTAAACAAACAAATTTATTTATATCTGTTCACCAACGTGTTATTGGTTTCATTTATTTATGATACAGGTATATAGACTTATTGTGACTTTAGTGACATTATTTTACTTCAAAAAATCTAATTAAATTATATTTTCCCAATAATAATAATTTCGTTTTTTATCTGTCCGTAACTTCCCGTAAAGTCCGTTACTTCTTTTCATTCTTTTAATTTTTATTTTAATAATTCAATATATATTTATTCTTAGAACCAGGTGGGTAATATAGAAGAAAGTTCCCCTTCCCCCTTTACGCCATCCTCTCCCCACGATATATTATTCAAATCTACACCGTTTGATAGAACTTATCCAAATTTTGCATATCTCCTTATTCTTTAGGAACCGAATGAATTTTTCGTAATCGGTATAAGTTACTGTAATGATAGTTCAACATTTTAAAAAAATTAGTCAGAAATATTTTTAAAAAATACATACTTTGATATTGCATAACTCCATAACTATTGGCTACTTGAACATTTTCAACTCATTATCAAGGCAGGAATATAGTTCTGAGAGGTTATTAATATTTTCTAAATAACCCTGTTTTTAGAGTTTAAAAATAATATCTTTATCAATATACAACTTGTAGGTAATTTTCCTTTGTTATATCCTGCCTCTTTGATCTTGGATAAGGCTTAATACGGCAGTTTTATGAATAAAAGAATGTGTATCTTGCTGCTCATTTCCTCTGATGGATTCTGTGGATAGTCGTTAATCCCGGCGTCATGACGAACATAACTCTTAATGTCCCCGATAACTACCCTCAACGTCAGCATAGGCCGTTCCGTCTCCCTTCGTGTAGAATCAACCCTCCGCAAGTTGTTCTCAATGGGAGAGCTATTGCCCTTTTGAACCGAATTACTTCAGAAACCTGTAAATTTTACGTCATTGAAACGGAGTTTCAGTATTTAAATAGTCTATACGTTTTTCATAATAAACTTTTTGCACTCTAATATAAACTCCTAAACATTCTTTTCAACGAAATTTAAAATAAATTAATTTTTAGTGAATATTATTATTAAGTTCTGCAGGTGAAGTATTATTTTAAATGTGACAGCTTTTAAGGCTTGTTAGGCCATTATCAAACAGTGAATATACTACGCATAATCGACTTATTTATAAGGTTTAAGTTACCTCTTCCCCTATGGATAATTAGACATTTTCGGTGAAGCCTTATAAATTTCTATGTTACGCTTAATTATCGAAATTCCCCGTTTTTTGCATCAAATTAAAACAATATTTAATGTAATAATCTCATGAGTGAAAGTGTAATAATAACTAAATAGAGGCACATTCAAAGTAATTCAGTTAATCTTTTACAGAATATCCTTTGTATTTGTACATCAAACAATTTTGTTTGTTTTTGTTTTCTCCATAAGTCTACATTATATGAATGAAAATCCATATTTTATTTTATTCTGTTATAATCCTGGGTAAAATAATCCACGACTTATTTTAAATATTCATGAATGAATTATGTTAACGATGTTATTCGGATAAAGAATTTAAATGTTTGATATTTGATAAAAAATTATAAATTCAATATATTGTCGAGAGATTTTAAACTATATATAATGTTCATAGAAGTGCGAATATTCTAGAACACGATTATAGAGTGTTCCAGATAAGTGGAAGATTCTCGAGTAACGAGTGTGAAATTAGTCCGAATTACAAATACCTACTACTTTTGTGTTTAATTAAACCTTAATTAAATTCAAATGGTTCATTTGTTCATAACGCATTCCCTTCGTCGCGCGCCGCGGTCTCGTGCCAGGATGCTTGGTCAGGAAACATCATGAAAAATTATTTAGAAAATATTTTTATGAAAACACTTAATTTATTTTTTTAACTTAATTTACCAACAAAAAATCATTTAATTATTGTAATTTTTTATATAGGAAAAACGTGTATAAACTTTGTTCGAGTTAAGGAACACTGAGGTGTTTAAGTAGCAATAATAATTATTCCATATTTTCTAATCATCATTCGGAAATGGATCATTCTTTTGATATTAATAAGGGTTTACAAATCTTACATACAAATTGTACAAGATTATAATTGGATTAATTAGAAAATTTTTGAAATAAAAAAGAGTTAATATTAAATTGAATATTATAAATAACAAGGCCTTTTTTTACCAATAATTGTCTTTTAAACTTGTTTTCATATTAGTACTTAATTATTTATTCATCTCCCATATTTATATTTTTATTTCGTCATAGTCTGTAATCGATTTTTGATTTTTATTTTTTTTTTACTATGGGTTGTATCCTGATCAAGGGACCATCGGCCCCGAAACATTTTATATATATTTTTTCAACATTTTAAGTATTTTTAACAAATAAGTTCTGAAAACAAATCACATTCTGGTTAATTATATTAATAAAACTGTTGTTTATTCTTATACATTATATATAAGAAATTTGGTTGAAATACTTTTAACACGGTGTTAATTGTTAGGTTTGACATTTAGACCGAAAATTATGGACGAGGTTTTTTGTGACTCGGAGAAAAAATATATTTCTCTCTCATTTGCAATACCATTAGTTTCACATAAAAAAAGAAGACAGTTGATAACATAATGAGATGATCATACCAAAGCTAATCCTGGTTTTACCATGGTTCCGTTTAATATAATATAAATCATCTAAATTCGAGAGTTTACTTTATTTTTTATTTTGCTTTATTTTTAATGAGACATTTAGAGAATACTGGGAAACAATACATTATTTTTTAAAACTCAGACCCCTATCCCAATTAGCTATCTTCAGCCTGCTCTAACATACATATGGGTATTTAGCAGTGGCGTGCAGTGGGTATAAACTTAGGTTATGCTGTGACCGACTATATATCTATATTTTTTTAAATATATACACGCATATATCTATAAGGATAAGTATATACATTATTTGAAATTTTTAACTATATATATTTAATGAACTATTTTGAGTAGCTTCAATCCATAAAAATAACAGCACTATAAAATAAGTATTGTAAACAAGATTTTCTAAATAAATAAATATTTTATATATAAGAAATAAGGCAAAAATTTTCAATATATTTCGAATACAATTAATCTATAATTTAATCGGAAATAATACTAATTTCAGATATACATTTCGTTTTATAAAAATAAATAAAACATTTTATGATATCATCGATGGCAATGTCGTCGTAAATAATCATTATGATATGACCATTGATATGACCGATGGTATTTACATTCACCGTAGAAATGACAAATAGAATTCACACAAAAAATTGTGGGTGGAATTTGAAAAAAAAAAATTCTGAAAATGACGTAGTAGTTCTCACTTGGCATAGGAACTTTCGAAGAAACACACTATTCCATGAAAAATTTACTTGTCTGTTACAAAAAACTCGCAGACATAGAGCTTAGTAAAAATTCCCGGTTCAAGACGAGTTTTTTCTCGACTTTACTAGATCTACGGAAGAAATTTGTTGGGCACAAACAAGTGAGATAAATTAAACATTGACATGAAGTTAGATACAGAAACGTGGGAAATAAAACTTCTAGCCGTACGAATTACGGCTAGAATTTTAAATAAAAAAAACAGACACGTCACGTTAAACAGAAACGTCAGAAATAAAACTTGTAGCCGTAAGACGAATTGCGGCTAGAATTTTAAATCAACTTTTTGTTAAGATAAGGATTATTTAGTTAATATTTGTTTCCCAGACTCTTTACTAATGCACAGCTTTTTTGCTTGTATGCGCTGCACTCCACTAGTATTTAGTGTATCAGTATAGTGTGATCATGTAAAAAATATATAAATTAATAATTGATTGAATGCTTTATATGGGTTCAGGTTATTGTCAAGAAAATTAATGTTGGGTAGAAGTGACTTTTTGAATTATGATAGAGTATCTGCAAGTATATCAGCATTAACGTTAAGGTCATATTGTATTACGAGTACCTATCATGTTTTTTTTAATTAGATAAAAACTAACGTACTTTAAGTAAGCGATCGAGCTCACTGTGTTGTAATTAAAATTAAAATGGAATATAATGATCAAACGTACGCAGTGGTTATTTTGTCTTAGACTTACCTACTCTGGACGCAAAACGTGATCTCACGTGTATTTCTCGCCTTATAATACGATTTTATAATACGAGCAAACAGAATATTAATAGGCTCACTTTTCAAACAATTGATTTGTTCCGCGCTCTTCCCCATCTAATCTGCTTATCTATAATAATAATATATAATATTTCGAACCTTGGCTGCTGTGCGCTTAACAGAATCACCATGTGTAACCATGGTAATTAATATTGATCATTCGTAGGTAGGCAAGAGATAAACACATATAATTTTCACGCCCTAATTATAATAAATACTGTCACGGGACGTGAATGTGGGAGACAAATAAAACACTAAAAGAATTTACACTTTTATTTATTACGCAAAAATTCACTGGACACGAGTTAAATTTGTAGTGACTAAATATTTGTAGAATATTTCACACACTTAATATTTCACTGTTTCTTAATTCGCACTAATTGATGCTGTTTCTAGCAAATTCCGTTCAATATTCGCACGTAGTAAAACTTCTCGCCCGCCGGAACGTGCTTATTTTTTATCGCTGGAATATACTCGATGGTCGCACTACGTCACGCTCCGATGCCAATATCGCTTTGGTTACAGGCCATGAATGACTGACCGCGTATTTATAGGTAAATAAATGTCTTTTTCGATCTTTAGAGATTTTACAAGAGACTTCAACAGTGATATTGTCAGTGTAACCGAGTGATAAAATTACAAGCGGTTTTTACAGCGCGCAACCATCTTGTTATAATACATTTTACCCCAGATCACTCTGTCGTCGGTCTGTAAATCCAGGGAGAGTGCAATTTAATCACAGAATATCACACATCCATACTTTGGCTGATAATCTGTTTTTAAAAAAAATTTAAATAATAATTTAAAAATTTAATTAATCTGTTAAAATAATTTGAGTGCGTCCTACTTACGTACGCGCGTTAGAAGTTATACTTTTTTGGCAAACAAAATAAACACACGCACACACACCCGCCAAAGTACAATGAGATGCCGAACTGCGAAATTTGAACTTGAGTAATCGCTAAACGATTCAGCCGCAAGAATTGAGAAACACTTGATATTTTATAGGATTTATAATATAATGAAATGTTTTAATGGGTTAATATTTTTAATTGTTATTTTCCGTGTCATTTTATCTGTTTCATGTTTGTGTTTAAAGTCTACCCTTCTTATTTTCTTCCAGTATCAGTTTATAATGAAAAAGTTTTTTTTCGGTAAGATTTTACATGATTTAAATAGCATATTCTGGCTCGTCCTTGCTTCTTTTTGTTTTTTTTTTTATTTGCGATCATTTTAATTATTCTTTATTAAAATTTTACTTTGTCTAAATATGTTTGAAACATTAGTCCGTGACTATTTAAGCCGTAGTTTATAATTTAGTCTATCATAGTATATTATAAACAATATCGTATATATCAACTACTTGCCTGTATTCTTATCCACAACTTTCTTTTCTGTTTTGTTTCTTTTCTGTTATTGGAAATGGAGTGATTATTAGTTATTCACAGGGAGTGATACATGTATGTTATTATCATTAGGTCTAATTTTACCAATTTTGGTCCATCTTACATTGTTTGGAAAATGCAATCCTGAAGCTTTTGTATTTGATTTTTTTAGTCATTTACATATAAGATATATTTACAATGCAATACTTATCGAATATAGAGATAGTATTTTTATATTGGGGTAATGTCCGCATAGCGCCAGCAGTCTTACCAGCACGGGACTACATCCCCCGTACCTGAGAGCGTTGACCAGAGGACATAGCACTACCCTAATTTTCATTTTCCGATTGTTACTGTGGGGATAATTTCCGTATAGCATCAGTAGTCCTACCAGCATGGGGATTACATCCTCCGTATCTGGGAGTATAGACCAGAGAATATTTCTCTACCCATTTTTCATTTTCCAATTGTTTCCACTTTTGCTGACCTAAGTATTTCCAGTCGTGAACCAGACATTCAAAGTTCATCGGAAAGCCTTAAGGTTTCCCGAAATATACATCAACAATACCACTAAGCGCTCTTTGATTCTACGACCTACGAACCTTCCCTAAATAGACCTATAAGTAGCTTATATCAAATATTTAGGATATCTTTGAAACGTTCGGTGCATCTGCACTTGCTCCGTGAAAGCCGCTTTCTCCTCACTCCAGGTCTTCCAGAAATACCGAGTTGATTGAAAACGTAAGCTTACGTGGTTTTCTCGAACTTTGTACAAGTATCTTCCACAAATGTGGAAGCTAAGTGGCAAGTTGCTTATGTTACCGAAGTTAGATCATGACTAAATGATAAAACACTCGATGCTTTGCTAATATTTTGGTATATTATTATTAACAGTAAAATTGTTTAAAGTTATTTTTATATCATAAATAATAAACGTAAAAATACATCTCACAAGTCCATACAGTCGTATAAGGCCCACAAAGTGGAGCAATTTTCTACATTATTAAAACATCGAAGTTTTGGTAATTTATTCATTGATTAAATAATTTATTTTATGTAGTTTTAAGAAAATATCCGTATGTGTGAAATTTTCTCACTTTGCCAGATGATTACCTTTGTAAAAAAAAAAATTTTTTTTGATTTAGAAACTCATTTTATAAAAAAACATCCTTTTTATCATAAAAAAATTAACACATGTTTCTTCGTGTACGATGTTTTATGTGGTTTTCTATTTATATTGTTGATGTTTCCTCTTAGCATATT
Source organism: Agrypnia vestita (assembly GCA_016648135.1). Taxonomy (NCBI): domain Eukaryota; kingdom Metazoa; phylum Arthropoda; class Insecta; order Trichoptera; family Phryganeidae; genus Agrypnia; species Agrypnia vestita. The sequence goes on along the minus strand of JADDOH010006301.1, from coordinate 57,542 downwards.
TTCCCGTAATGTTCATTGTCACCACCAAAATATAAGAAGTTCCACAATAATTATTTTCTCCTCGTTCATTTTTCTTCTCAGAGTCACTTTATACATGTCGTTAATAAAACAGACGTTACGGCTTTGACTGGCATGTTACACACGACTTCAGTGGACAAGCGTAATCGTTAGACATTTGAAATTAATATAGGATCCTGAAAGCTATCCAAACGCCTCTGATTAATATAGAACGCCGAGAATTTTTGGTAATAATATTAATGTGAATATAATTAATGTGAATATTACACAGGACAACTATATAGTAAAAGGTTGTAAAAAGTTTCAAAAGTGGTAAGAAATTTTTTTTCAAATGTAAATTTTCTATGTTACCCCTAAAATAACAAATAGCGATAAAATTTCACAAACTCTTTTAAAAATAAGAATGTTCTTAGGTTTTCACGGCCACTCAGAATCTTCAAGTTTGTGTTTACTGGGGTATTATGCCGTGTTACGGCATAATACCCCAGTAAACACAAACTTGAAGATTCTTTTCAAAATATTACGTAGAATATAATGAATACTGTTTAATTTATATATTTAGTGTATATTTTATAGACGAGTAAGGTGGAATGGAACGGAGAAAGATAGAACGGAACAAATGATATAGATGGAATTTAAACTGTCTGTCTGTCTGTCTGTCCGTCCGTGACTTCGTATAATGTCTGTTATTTCGTTTGAATTCACGGCTAAAAAAACCTAATTATACGGCCGGAGATGGGGCTTGAGATGGTGCCAGTAAACCCGAATCGGCCGCTCTACGCATGTTGCTACGGTTGCCTCTCCGTGGACCGCCAAAAAATGCTATAAATATATACTAGGGCTTGGCAAATATGCGAACCAATTTCCCGTCATTTTTAACGGGTTACAGCTAATAAACATATATTTTTCATGCATAATATTTACACTGAACGATTTTATTACCAGCAAGCAGTAAATAATAAAATCATTAATATATTTATTGAATAATACAAATATATTTGTCCGTTCGACAACTAAAGCAACCTCCGTAAATCATAAATCATGACCAAATGACAGGATTTGCTGACCTATGAAACGCGATGATCTGAGAAATGCATGTATTCCATTTCAGCAAAACGTTGTTATAATGTACGTATTGTTATTCGAATATATATAATCACAAATGATTTTTTTTAATGCGCAGTGTATTGGTAAACTCGAACGAATTGTCGTTTATTTTTTTTTGTAAATTTTTATATTTATAGCGTTGTGATTTGACATAATATTTAATTTGAGAAAACTAACAAACTTTGAAAAAAAAAACAGTGATTTATAATCATAAAACTTTTAGATTAAAATTCTTCATGCGTAAAATATTATTCAGCTGCACGTAAAACTATTATCACAAATGTTTAATTATTTTCCGATATTAATTAGCATGCTGAATAATTGGTATATATTGCAATATTTGCTATTCGTTCTTGTTTGTGTAATTATTAATTCATTAATATAAAAAAAATCTATAAAATTTACAATAGTCAATTTAATTTTATCCATAAATTAGTATAATACTGTAATATAACATAACACTGCATTAATATAATATAATTAAATGAGTATGTTATATGATATAATACGAGGTTTTTGTAGGAAACAAAGCCTAAAAATTTATAAGAAACATAATTTTGGAGGATTTTATTTTATTTATCTTAACAATTTAGTTCCCCACAATGTTGTGTGGGCTAATATATTAATTCACTGAGACACATTGCATTCCATCTAATCATTTAAAAGTTTTCATTATAAAATTTTTGCACTTCAGTTTAAACCTCCTTATATTCTCCATGTTTTAAATTTCTTTTGGTAGGCTATCGAAGATTTTTATGCCTTTATACGTTATAGATACATAAATTCTAGAAAACGGTACATTTTAAAATAGCAATCCTCGGTGACTGCATTTGAAACATTCTATTATTTTTTTGGATTGCTTTTACCCACCATACGACAAAAAAAAATCATGTCGTTCTACTCGCAATTCTCATGCAATCTTTGATTTCATACATAACAAAAGAGGGTCTTCTTTATTCAATTTGGAATAGAAAATTTGCTTTACATATTTCTATCAGATGGCAGTGGTAATTCATTTCTCTTGCTTGCCACTTGATATCACACCGAGCGAAAAATGAAATAATTATTTTAGCAAATCATTTTTATAACAGAATTAGCTGTAACCCGTCAAAAATAACGGTACTTTTACATGTCTCTTCTTAAGGAGTAAGTATTTATTTATTTATATTTTTTAAAAGACATAATAAAAAAGAAAAAAATACTATAAAGAAGTTACGGACGTCTCACGAAGTTACGACAGACGGACAGACAATGATATTATTATAATTGGAATTGGAAGTGTTTACTTTTACCAGTACTTGTAGATTCAAAGTAAATTTATAGCATTCTCAATCTAATATACAGGTTGTCTCGTAAACTTTGATGGAGTTTTCTTCATTTAATTTGGAATGGAAAATATTTTTTACACTTTGGGTGAAATGTTGACAGTAACGTTAATAAGCTTCATCAAAATATTCACTTTCTTTTCAATATTTCTCACTTATTTTCTGTAAAACATTGTATTGTCAATACAGTAATTTATATAGAATATTAACAATTATTTCCCTTTAATATAAATAGCACACTAACGACCCCTAGTGTAGAAGGAAGCAATAAGCCTCCACGCGGTGCATACAATTTGCGACCGCGCAAGAAATAATCAGTACGTCCTTGACCCTCGCGGCGATAGGGCCCTCTCCTGATGACGCTGTGATATGAGTCCAACGAAGCGTCGAAAGTATCCGTTGTTTCAGATACCTAAATAGGAATCTACCTGAAAATTATTGTAGAATGGCTCCATTATCCGTTACACCACGCTGATATGCGAATATATCGTATTGCGTATGGGTCTTTCCATTTAAGAAAAATAATCGAAGTATGTGTAAGCCGTGCGTACTACGCACAGTGTTTCGTTGTGTTAGTATTTACGGGTATAACACTAACACAACGAAACAATGTGCCTCGTATGCACGACTTACATATACTAATTTGAATGTCTTTCTTAAATAGAAAGATATTTACATTATATGGCGGATCTAATCCTGCCCCAACAACCCAATTACGCTGGAATAATCTTTTTATTTAATTAGTTTGATGACGTAGAGTGTTGATTTACATACGCCGTTATTAAAATAACTAGTGGACTGTGTATATGTATGGGTAAAATGTCGTAGACAAATCTCAAAAGTCTTTAAAGATAATATTACCAACAATCCTAGTTCGCTGTGCGAACTAGGATTTTTTTTTTTTTTCTTTGTACGCAGACTAAAATGACGTAACTGGTAGATACGTACCGAACTTTAGTGACAATTTTATTTATTCCTTCATTTTTTGTATTCATAATTGCCATTCTAATGTCATTCGCGGCTAGTACCGATTATCAATGCGATGGCGATCTTCTCAGTCTGCGACAGATGAAACAAATATGGCGCTTTGGGGAGATGACAAAACATTTATTTTCGTGACTTATTATAGGAATCACGAATGTCTGTGGAATACTCGGTCACCGCTATGTAAAAATAATAAAGCAAGAAATAATGTTTATGAAACTTAACAGATTGTTAGTTAACTTTGTAAAAACCACTACCAGAACAACGTTACAAAGTTAACTAACAATCTGTTACAATGTCTAACCACAAAGTTAATGCTTTAAATATTAATAATATTTATGAAACTTTATTAAAAGACATGAATAATTCAAATCTTCCAATAAAAATTATAAAAACTAAAATCAAAAATTAATTAATGTTTCAAAAACGTGCGAATGGACACTCGGGAACTGTTTTGATTTATTGGTTCACTTGAATTTCCTGTTTCAGTTTGCAAAGTTTCCATTTTGAACAAGACCGTCTCTATTTTACGACAAGAGCATGCCAGTAATAAGCATGTGTATTTGATTGTTAGCTTTGAGCAAGCAAGAGATGGGTGGATATTTAGCTGAACGGACAAACGAGACAAGAGACCAAAGTACGCCTCAATAGAAAACAAATTAAGAGAAATCCTTAATCAACAATTTGAATTTCACTATTCTTTAATTTATCGTTTGGCTGGAATTTTCTCGAACAGCTTTTAGGAAATAAATTTAAAAAATTGGCACTTAATTTTTAATTTATTGAAATAGGATACTGAAATTTTGTAATTTATTTTCCACTTACCTTTTAAATTTTTCTTGCTAAACGATTATTAACGAGCGCTAGTCGTTTTAGATACACAAAGGTAAATTTCACAAGAAAAACTAATTATTGCAGAGGTCAATGACGCCAAAACTTCCACAAAATTCTGATTCATTCTAGACCAACGTTTGTTAGAGTTTTTGTCACAGAATTTAGAGATTAAACTGTATTCAACACTGATTTAACTAATCGCTCTATATTAAGGGTATAAAAGCAAAGACAGCAATATTCCACTGAGGTATTTCTGAGATAAATACAAAAAACCTGTCACTACTCAAGGGAATTTCTCTGAAATCGGTGAAACCTACATCTTGGAGGTTTCACAGGGAGGAGAATTGCAGAAGAGTTGGAAATTAGTTTTTTTAAAACAATTGCCACACATACGATGGTAACACCGATCGCTACGGTTTGTCACCAATATCGCACCGGTAGAAACGTCAAAACAACATTTAATCGCCGCGATATTTGTACGAAAGACTTCGGTTTTTCAAATCCTCGAGAACATTCTTTACATTTCTAGTGTTTGTGAGAAGGTTCCCGTCGCTTCCAGACTATTCCAGACGATTCCCGAATGTTGTAGATAATCCTGGAGAGCTGTGGGGTTTTCGAGAGCATTCTATAGTATTGTTCTAAAATGACATATTACAAGGGATTCGGATAGCATGCAATTCATTACGTTACAAATATATACACATTTCAAAATTTTGATAACGTGTGGATGATCACTTAAGCTACCCAATGTCGTAAGCCCTGGGCCATCCTATAAAAAGGACCCCATACACGTTTCTCGTATAAAAAGCTTCGTCTCTGTGAGAATTCTATGATTTATTTTAATTAATAAGTAAAGGAAACAAATAATTCTTAAAGGAAAAGTAGATTTTAGTTTTCTTAACGCCCACACGTTTGTGATGGACCAAACAATGACAACTGTTTCCATAATGTTGAATAGCTAATGAAGCATTTATGCATTGTTTTGCAGATGGCTCTAGGTCATTCTGTATTAGCATAAAGTCCCCTGGCGACACTGGATTATGTTTGTTTTACTAGTCCACCAGTTCAGTTTCCCGCTCGATCTGTCTTTGAAAAGTTAATAAATACATTTTGCGAACACTTCCAATAAACAAGGCCAACAGCAATCAAAAAGTCAATAATAACTTTTATGATTGCTTCTCTACAGTAATTAGGCCTCACGCTCTGTTGTAGCGTAGAAAATTATAAATAACAAGTCGATAACGGCAAACTGACGGTTCCACGACAAAAGGTGCATTTATTTTTGGTTCAACGACAATCGGTCCACTACGAATGGCACATGCGACAAAATGTACACGCGACAAAAGGTGCACGCGACAAAATGACCACGTGACAAAAGGTCCACGTGAAAAAATGTTCACACGACATATGATCCACGCGACAAAGGATCCACGCGACGAAAGATCAGACATGTTGTTGAAAATTGACTTTTTGGATCAAAGATATGTCTTATCAGTATATTAACTATTTTACTACGAGATAAAATGAAAACAGTTTTATATTTCTTATAACATTCATTTAAATGCAAATAAATTGAATGAATTTTATTATATATTATAACATTTATGAAATAAGAACTCTTAATTATAAAAGGACATTTTATAAAAAAAATATCTCATAGACGGTAAATTAAATTCCCTCCGAAAATGACAAAGAATTAAAATGGTCTTCGGTAAATAGTTTTCTGGGATATTCTGCCGTGTATATGTGACCTCTCTGGCCAACGTTTCGGATCCCATTTCAGGGTCTATCATCAGGGCTGATGTGATGAGTGTGTGTTACAACACTCACTCATCACATCAGCCCTGATGATGAACCCTGCAATGGGATCCGAAACGTTGGCCAGAGAGGTCACATATACGCGGCAGAATATCCCAGAAAACTATTTACCGAAGATTCTGAACGGCCGTGAAAGCCTAAGAACATTTTTAATTAAAATGGTGTTCTTAATTTTTTTATTGGCCTCGATCAGATGAGATACGATTCGTGACATCTCTCCACGAAACTTCAAAAACTTCGTTTTTTTCAACTTTATTTATACTCAAGAGTCTGTTTGTGGAGGAGTTTCCTCTTGTGCTGCTAAATTCCAGCTATCTTACCATTGCTTCGGGGGTCTCCCTGGTGGGCGCGGTCCATCTGGTACGCCATGCAGAGATATTTATGGTAATATTGTACTCATTCTCTGTACGTGTTGGCACCAGTATCGTCGACGCTGTCGCCCTCATCTGACCACCTCTTGAACCTCGCAGACCTCCCTGATTGTTGTATTCCTCACGCGATCATGCAGTCTTCCCATTTCAGTTGTTCTTAGCATGCTCTTTGTCTTGACGTTGGTCTTGACTGTTCAATTTTTACATGCTTTTATTAAGTTTCACTTGTCTGTCAGCGAGGAATCATGCAATCAATATTTGACCCACTTTCTAGCCAACAATTGCTCTGAAATTTGGTAGAGAAGCGTATTCCTGATGACAATATATATATAAAAAAATTCAAATGATGACGCTTTATTACTCCCTTTAACTCGTGGCGTCTGCTTGCTTGCTTGCTTGCCGGCTTGCCTTCAAAAAAAACTTTGGATAGATTTTTGACCCTTTTCCCGTGATCCAATTGAGCTGAAACTTGGCAAGTAGACTGTCGTGGCGACGATCAAAAAGATCTATCAAATTTTCGTTTAAAAAATTAATAATTTTAGTATAATTCTGGATTTTTAGAAATTTTATTGTTTTTTTCAAGTTGGAATCATTGGAAAAGTTTGATTATTAGCAACGGCGGCCCGATAACGTCGCGGAATATTTTCTAAATTTGAATTACTCCGTCGGTATACATAATAGGTACTTCACTACGAATGTCGAAAATCTAAATTGACTGACAAATGTTTTTAGAATTTAATCTTCAAAGCATGAAGTGTCTTATCAAAGCTCAAAACATCTGACATTTTAGAAATATATTAAATTACTGTAAGTTTAGTGTTATGTTATATGTTTTAATTCGTCTTTAATTGTTGTTATATTTTACAAAGGAAGGTAGTATAATAAAAACTTGGTTTTTATGGGTTACTTTTTTTTATTTACGCTTTGCGTTCACAAATATGACGTTTTTAATGCCGTGGAAAATTTCCGAATTTAGAAGTCAAATTTTTGTCAATTATGTCGTGTTATTCAAAATTTCTGAATGCGTTAGAATCTTAAAGTACTATCGGTACGATTATTGTATTAACTTCAACAGAAGTGACTATGCAGAAACGGTTAGAAAACACTGTCAGCAAAAAACGATGTGAAAAGGCTAGCTACGATTCCGCTGTAACGTCTTCTAAAAGCAACGGAAAAGCAGAGACTGCAACTCAACAAAAGCGAAGATTGGAAATGATTTTGCGAAAGCGATAGTTTCAGGTAAATGAAGTCAGATTTTTTAAAAAATAAACAAACTTCTTTCGATAAACTTTATTCAATTAATTAAGGAATCTTTACAATCATTAAAATCTTAAAACACAGTGTACATTGCATAAACCAATTAAGTTCGATGATTCACAGATGTTTAAAGCGCAGTAAATTAAGTACTTTGCTGGATAAGAGAATATTTTAAAGCTAAGGTAATATATTGTAGTAGTCAACAAACAATATTATAGTAAGTTAATGAGTTTGTATAAACCACACTCATTTTAAACATCTACCGGTTTCAATACTGAACTGTAACTTCTTCAGGACTAGGGATTATGATCCCGGTTTTCCATATCTGGTCTCGAAATCCCAGGATTAAGGTTTTTCAATTTTCGGGATCGATACAAAAAATGATCCCGGTTTTCCAGATCTGGTCTCGAAATCCCAGGATTAAGGTTTTTCAATTTTCGGAATCGATACAAAAAATTATTTTAAATAAGAATAGCGACCCGCGCGTCCCGTAATTACTAAATGTGCTGGCGCGCTGTGTGCCGGTCCGGCCGCGCTCTCTTTCACTCGCACACAGGCGTGAGTGAAATAAAGGGCGGCTTGAGGCGAGACATCATTATTTGGTCGATTCATTAATTGTGTTCGCGTCAGCAGGGATTTCTATAAAATAAGTTGTGATTATAATTAAATCTAGAGTTGGCTGAATTTTTATATGATTTTTATGCGATCTTTCTTATTTAATTTTATTGTTACACTGATTAAGGCCTAATGTACATCATTTTTCATTACGTTTTATATTGGTCGTAAATTGAGGAGCCATCTTGGTGATTCAGGTATCGATAACCTTTTCAGGCTGAAAACATATTTCCCGGATTCTAAAAAATAAGAAACTGAAATATTATCAATTTTCTATTGGTTTGTAATCGGTCGAATTTGCAAAAATTCAATTTTTTATCGATTTTTATTTCGTGAAATTTGTTTGACTATCTTAAACCATTCAATTTACTCTATATTTTCTGACAATGTTAAAATAAATTCACTTTCAATTCAAAAACAGCAAATATGAAGAAAAATTAAACCTATTTAAATAAATAAAAATTGTTGGTCTTGTGGTTAGGACACTCTCCTCGTGATCCAAAGGTCGCGGGTTCGAACCTTACTCCAGAATAGCAAGTTACTCCTATTTTCATAGCACAAGCGTTTAGTTTGGTTAGAAAATAGTAAGAATATTGATGTGACACGACGTATTCCGTGTTCGCATCTCTATTTAAAAAAAAAACAATATTGGATGGTTTAAGATCAAAATCGAAATTTTCAAATTTGATAGCATATGTAGGAACTGTATATTTTGATTAAGCATTTAATACTAATTTGTTCAAGATTTAGTTCATATTCTTGATAAACGAGAAACAATTTTTTGCTTAATTTTGATATTGTTTTTTGTCAATAATCTTTATATCGTTTTGTTTCTTAAAAATCACTGTATAGTTTTGTTTTACACTTCTTTAAATAATTATATTTATAATTTTGAAAATATAATTATGTTATATAACATTATACAGGTAATGAAGATTATATAAATTATGTAGTTTATAGGATTATATGATGTTATAAAACAGGTAGAGGGGATTTAACTTTTGTTTATTATTATTTATTATTAGTTAAAATATTTTCACCACAGGGTGCTTTATTTTAACATAACATGAAATTCAGAATGTTAAAAAAGTACTGCGCTAATAATAATCTTTATTTATTTAGTTGAATCAGTGACAAAATTTAAATAAATAACTTGCACTATACTTTAAAGTGCATATTTTCATTTATATTCTTAAACATTGTTAACTTGGTCAACCCGGGACTGGTTCCGGGATCCCGGGATTTATATGCTTATTCCTAGTCGTCTATAGCTAACTTGGTCAATCCCGGGACTGGTTCCGAGATCCCGGGATTTATATTGTTATTCCGAGTCGTCTATAGCTAACTAGGTCGATCTCGGGACTGGTTCCGGGATCCCGGGATTTATATTATTATTCCTAGTCGTCTATAGCTAACTAGGTCGATCCCGGGACTGGTTGCGGGATCCCGGGATTTATATTATTATTCCTAGTCGTCTATAGCTAACTAGGTCGATCCCGGGACTGGTTCCGGGATCCCGGGATTTATATTCTTATTCCTAGTCATCTATAGCTAACTAGGTCGATCCCGGGACTGGTTCCGGGATCCCGGGATTTATATTGTTATTCCTAGTCGTCTATAGCTAACTAGGTCGATCTCGTGACTGGTTCCGGGATCCCGGGATTTATATTATTATTCCTAGTCGTCTATAGCTAACTAGGTCGATCCCGGGACTGGTTGCGGGATCCCGGGATTTATATTATTATTCCTAGTCGTCTATAGCTAACTAGGTCGATCCCGGGACTGGTTCCGGGATCCCGGGATTGGTCTTTCTCAATTTCGCGATCCCGGGATTGGAAAAATGCTCGCGGATTATTATGCCTAGTCGGGACTGACGCATAACAATCAGTGTGGTTTATACAAAGTTTTTTAGTACGCTCAAATTAATAATTATCTCCAATCATAAAGTTGACGTTATAAGAATCAAAAAAGAAGATACATTTGAATACAAGATTAAATATGGCGAAGTTTAGAAAGTAGAAAATCATATAACTTTTATTTGACGTATCTATTAATTTATGTGTTATTCCAAATGTACGTAAAATCAAGAAGACATTGCGAGATAAAACAGCGTGTTGACATTTATGTGACAAGCAATACGTCTCTGATATAGGATATTCTTGTGTCTACATATTATTTGATATACGATATCAGTTGTTTAACTATCTGTATCATTAAACAGTATTCCGAGAATTTGCTCTAGAGGTATATATTTACGTATTTACATAGTTACCTATCAATACCTGTATCCATACCAACCTATATACACAGAAGTGACGCATTTTTTCTTGGTATTGTACATCATTCGGCATTCCACTGAAAATAAACAAAGAAAGCCATATAATTTGGCACATAATAAATACCATAATAAAATACTACAGTAAAAACAACATCAAAATTACAATATTTATTTAAACTTACATAACTCCCTTGTGGTTCAACTTTTGAAGCTGACTCTTCAATATTTATTTTATAATAATTAAGATAAATTATAAAAGTCTCACAGAGACGAAGCTATTTATATTAGAAACATGTATGGAAGTCTTTTGTACGATGGCCTAGGGCTTACAGCCTGAATGAGCTGGCTTAAATTATCACTCTACACAATGCAACGTTCACCAATTCCATTGTAAGAACACTTTATTTCTTATAAAATCTCGAATTCAGTACATTCTAAATTAGAAATCCTCGGTGAATGCACTCAAAAGATTTTTTTTGGTATTGCTGTATTTTTTATACATCCCTTAAATTATTATACAATATTTTAAGTTCTTTTTTAACCGTTTTTTTGTATTGTTGGACACTGTCACTCGGCTAGCCATAAAATGTAATGTTAAAGCAAACGCAAAGTCTTGTAGGGCAAAGAAACAAAATAGAAAAACCGCGTGAATCGGTCATATAACATTGTCTCTTTCTCGCATAGATTGGTATACAACACACTCCTCAAGTGCCATGACCAAAAATCAACCTATAGGTCTCTTTATTTCTCCCGTTTGATCGATACTCCTAGCTGTAAGTTTTGTTTTTAAAAAATAGGCCGCTAAAATTAAATTACATCATTGATGATGCTGTCTCGCAATTTTTATTGAGACAAACGGAAACCTTGCTCGTTAATTTCGTGAAACCGAAATCAGAGACTCCAGAATTCGTTTCCTCGAACATTTTTGTTTCCAATGTACGTCGGCTTGATTGGCGAACACGTTGGCTTTTTATTTGCGAGTTCGTGTAATCAATTATTCTCGTAGGGTTTCTTGATCTCCCAATGTCATTTGTCAAATTCTTTTCCGGTGTTCGTCCGCTTTCAACCCCTGTACTGGTGGCTTTGTTCTCCTGATTACTGCTCCCGATATCATTTTTTCTATGGACGCCTTCTCACAGCCTTCGCATATTCAATCGCGGGTTTTTTTCCACTCATCTTGATGTAGGCACCTACCAGCGGCGTGCAGCGCACGCAAGCAAAAAAGCTGTGCATTAGTAAAGATTCTGGAAAACGAATATCAATTAAATAATCCTTATCTTAAGACAAAGTCGATTTAAAATTCTAGCCGTTATTCGTATTACGGCTAGAAGTTTTTGTATCCAACTTTATTTATCTCTCTTGTTAGCGCCCAACAAATTTGTTCCATAGATCTAGACAAGTCGAGAAAAAACTCGTCCTGAACTGTGTATTTTGACTCATCTCTGTGTCTGCGAGTTTTTTGTAATGGACAAGTAAATTTTTCATGAAATATCGTGTTTCTTCGAAAGGTTCAATGTGTCGTAAGAACGCGCGCACCTCACTTGTAGAAATGACATTTTTTACAAATTACACCCAAAACTTTTTGTGCGAACTCTGTTTCTCTATTCTATGGTGAATTCCATATGTCAAATCATATTGTTTATGTTGAGTAGGTTTGTTTTTTTTTTCTTTTATTATTTTTATATGAATTACTGAGTTCAACAATCACACAATTTCAATCCGTTTCTATTTACATGAATAAGTTTATGGTAATTTATTAAAAAACTTCGTAAAAGGTGTAGGTTCGTGTAGGTTTTTGAACATTTTATATGCAATATTAAAATGTTTATTCACGAGACATTGCCATCGATGATATAATAAAAATTTTGAGAAAAAAAAACGCATATCTGAAATTAGTATTATTCCCGTTTTAATTATATATAAATCGTCTTCGAAATACATTGAAAATTTTAGCCGTATTACCTATAAATAAAATATTTATTTATTTAGAAAATGCTTGATTACAATACTTCTTTTATAGTGCGATTATTTTTGTGGATTAAAGCTACTCGGAATAGTTCATTATATACAGTTAAAAAAAAAAACATATGTATATACAGATATAGGTATATGCGTATATATATTTTTTAGATATAAGTATATAGTCGGTCACAGCATAATCTAAGTTTATACCCACTGCACGCCACTGGTACCTACCTACTTTGACGTAGTTCTGCAAGAAAATAAAATCAAATTGTTTTTTTTTTCAGCGTGTTTTTTTCAGCGTATTTACAGGTCGATTTTTTACTCACGACACTTTACAGTCAACCACTGACGAATCTGTTGCTGGTATACACTTTTGAAGTTGTCTTCTTTTGGAGCATTTAGAGTTAAAAATTTATTGTAACGGAAGTTGAAGCAGAAATGCGTGTAGTGGAAATGCGAGACCACGAAATTCGTGCGCATCCATTAAACTGTCAAAAATTTATTCACGTGAAATTTTTGTTTCAGTAATGTAAATAATGTATTATTGACCATCTTGAATCGGTACCAATCATAAAAATTCTTAATACAAAAGCTGACGAATGATTGGTTATTGAATTGAAAATTAGAACCGTTTATTAGATTACAACTTTAGGTGTTTTTTGGGTTTTCATGTTTTTGTCAATATTTTTGCAAAAACGACGTAATTGTCAGATATTCGTTTTCAAAACAAAAAAAGTAACCCATAAAAACCAAGTTCTTATTATACTCTCTTTCTCATTTACCTACTAGTGGAAACTGGTTTGGCGCTTAACCTACGCGTTGGGCTTCGGTCGAGCGACGCTACGAAAGGGAGTAATAAAAAATTTCCAAAAATCTAAAATTTTACTATAATCAGGTTCCGTGTCTACCAGGCGCGTTGAAATATTTTCATATAACTTAGTAAGTTGTATGAAAAAACCATTAAAAATTTGAAAAAACCAAAAATTTATTAATTTTTTTCAACGAAAATATGATAGATCTTCTTGATCGTCGCCACGAGTCTGCTTGCAAAGTTTCAGCTCGATTGGATCACGGGAAAAGGGTTAAAAATCAATCCAAAAATTTTTCGTCAAGCAAGCAGACGCCACGAGTTAATATAAAGGGAGTAAAAACACATTCATTCATTCGACATTCGAACCGTTTTAGGCCGAATATCGATAAAATATGAAAGTAGGGAGGCACTTTTTTTTAAATGCACACGTTTTTTGATTCGTCGCATTATATGTCTGCGATGCTGCGGCGATAAATGTCTTCAAATTGTCCTGAGACATTGATTCGAAGACATTTATGTATTACCTATTTTAGTTATCACAAATCAATACTTAAATTTGTATCACTCCAAAACAGACATTTAAATTTTAACTACATTAAATATATGTATCACCTCCCTGGACATCGTATTATTGTATTAATATAAAATTTTAACAAATCAATTTAAACGGCTGGACTGATTTTAATGAAATTTTTTATGTGCGTGTGAGTGGATCCCTGGATGGTTAAGATTCACAACTGGACCCGGTAGGTGGCGCAGCAGTCGGGTACAAGGATTTTTTTTATTACTGGTGGACAAGAACCTTATTCCATCGTTGCTATGGAATACAAAATAATCTATGAAAAGTATGAAAATGTTTCATCAACAGAAACGTTTTATTTTTCCTAAACAACGGAATGTTTTTTTTACGGAGCGTGACCAGGGGTGACATAAATGTGAAAATATTACTTAAAATGAATTACAAAAGAAATTATTCGAATTTTCTAGATTTTATTTTTATTTTTTTGTTATTGTTTTTGGTTATATAGAATACGCAAAACATAGACAATGGATTATTTAGGTAGAACCCGTGTCCAACCCAAAGAAACATTCATAAAGCTACAGATACACATGCTAATTAATGGCATGTCACTTAGTGGCATGCTCATAAATCAACCGGCGGTTGTATGGCTAGTGGCATGCTCGTTACTAGCAACGTGCGTACACACATGCCACTAATAAGCAAGGCCTAGAGTCGATACTGCGCATGCTCACGTGCCACTAAATAAGCATGTGTATCAGACGCCTTAAAGAAAAATATATTACGTTGTGCTATGGTTTGGTGGCTGTCGTGGGGGCGTTCCACGGGTTTGTGCCCCCGAATACTCGCCTGCTGCAGCCCATCAGGGATTTAACTTGTTGTGTTAAGATTTGGTGGCAAGGCAGTGTTGGTATCCTTAGGGGGCGCTGAGGATAAATAATCCGCCATTTTGGGGACGCTTTTGCTTTGCGCCCGCGAGATACACGGAAGGTAGAACGGTCGTTCCTCACGTCAAGTTACAAGTATAAGTCACTACAAAGTATCCCGTGTTTAATTGGAGGCTATCCCAATATCATCCAGAGTAGAGATATTACAGTAGTCGTGGGGACGTTCCACAGGTTCGTGCCCCCGTATACTCGCCTGCTACGGCCCATCAGGGAAAACTATCAAAACAATTCGACTGTTAAAATCAAATTGCACAAAGACTTCAACAAATATTTTTGCGAACAATAATCTCCAAATTCAAATACTGATTTATGATTTTTCTCAGCTAATGCGGGGCATACATTATACTGCATGAAAATCCGACGGGCCGCGCCGGCGCCGGCGAAATGCAGGATCGTGGGTACAGTTGACATGAAAGATAATGAATGGGTCCTCTTATGTTAAACGTGATTTGGCATTTTCTATGAATAAAACAGCAAAAACCTATATTTTCTATGGGTATCTGTGGCGTGAATGTCAAAAATGTATCATTTTTTAATTTAAAATAACTGCTTTTATACTTGCTAGTTCCAAAATTTGACATCATTTATCTAATCAGGACCTTATGTCACGCCAGGGGAAAAAAATTAACGAAATTGGTGTTTCGTTGCCAATCCTAACTACAGCCAATAACTGTGTTTACGCTGTGTTTCGATATTCCGTGTATCATAATTGAGTGAATATTGAGTATATTATTCATAAAATTTAAATATAAGTTACTTATAAAGAACAATGCCACGTCTTCGTGGATGAGGAGGAAATATTGGTCGACGTAATAATGAGGAGGAGGTCTAATTGATAAATAAATTTGGTTTTAAATTATTTCAGTAGAAATTCGGGATCGGAATATCGATCAAGAGTTGCTGACAGTACAAAATGTATGAAAAGTTCCCCAAAAAGTTGTATAAATGATACATCACTAATATCGATGTTTATCCACTGCATCGTCATAGAGACACGGACCATGGTGACCAATCACATATATTGCGCACGTCAAACGGTGCAACGGTCAACATTGCAATCACTGGGCGGCTCGCCGTTGCTGTGCAAAACCTACAAAGCACAACACATAAGCATTGAGTTCTGCAGTTCGGTGAGTTCATAAGGGCAGCGAATTGCCGGATTTGAATTCCAGGAACGCCATGAATCCAGGAATAGCCATGAATTCCAGACTCACGGGACAGATAAATAACGAAATTATATGTTTATATTTGTAGCTAAGCATTATATTTTATTATTTTATTCACTGAATCTGGTTTTAGTTCATTCAACATTTTTGTTCTTCTATTGCATTTCAATATAAAATGCTTTGCTTTGTTTTTTATTTTTAGTTTTTAGCATTCCTTCGATGTTTATAAATAATTCTTTCAAATGGACACTTTTAGTAGATACGTTCTAGAGTAAATTAATGTAAAGCAAATAAAAATTTACAACTGTAATTTTTCCAGAAATGTTATACAAAAACATTTCATTTTGATTTTACATGCCTAAAATATTAGGTCCTTACATATGAAATTGGCGTTTTGCCGTACTGGCAAATTTGATCTCAAATATCTTCTCTTCGGTTAGGAATTCCAAATCCAAATTTATACAGCTATTTACTCATGTATTTGTGTTTTGAAAATTATAATTCATTTGTTTTTTACTCAATTGTTTTTTTCTTTGCGTCACTCAGTTTACAAAATGAAAAACTTGAAATATCGCGTTATTTACGAGTACGAGTTCTACCGTGGCATCAGTGCTGCAGAAACGGCTCGAAGGATTAATGATGTGTATGGCGACGGTGCCGCAAAAGAAAACACAGTGCGTTTTTGGTTCCAACATTTTCGTTTTGGAAATTTCGACCTGCAGAACAAGCCCCGTGGACGGCCGGAGACCAAAGTTGATAATGAAGAATTGAAGGCTATTGTGGAAGCGGATCCATCGCAAACCACATCAGAGTTAGCTGCAGGCTGCGGTGTTAGTGATAAAACTATTTTAATCCACTTGAAGCAAATTGGTAAGGTGAAAAAGCTTGAAAGGTGGGTACCTCACGAATTGAGGGAAGCAAATCAACAAACGCGCGTTGACTGCTGCGTTGCATTACTCAACCGGCACAATAATGAAGGGATTTTAAATCGAATCATTACCTGTGATGAAAAGTGGATCCTGTACGATAATTGGAAGCGCTCATCGCAATGGCTGAATCCTGCCGAACCAGCCAAACCATGCCCCAAGCGAAAATTGACTCCAAAAAGTTACTTGTGAGCGTTTGGTGGACTAGTGCTGGTGTCGTTCACTACAGCTTTCTTAAATCTGGCCAGACGATTACAGCAGATGTCTATTGTCAGCAACTGCAAACCAGGATGGAAAAGCTAGCTGCTAAACAACCGAGGCTGGTTAATCGCTCTAGGCCACTGCTGCTTCATGATAACGCTAGACCACACACTGCACAACAGACGGCTACCAAATTAGGGAGCTTCAATTGGAATGTCTAAGACATCCACCGTACTCTCCGGACCTTGCCCCAACAGATTACCATTTTTTTCGAAATTTGGATAACTTCTTGCAAAGGAAAAAATTCAACTCCGATGGGGCAGTCCAAACCGCCTTCAAAGATTTTATTGATTCCCGTCCGAATGGTTTTTTTAGTAAAGGGATCGATGAACTACCTATGAGATGGCAAAAGTGCATAGATAGCAATGGTACATACTTTGATTAAATAAATATATTATAATAAAAAAAAATCAGCTTTATGTTCCTCCCATACTAAACGCCAATTTCATATGTAAGGACTTAATATTTGAAATCTTTTGTAATCAATGTGCTAAAAAAATTACGTTTTCTCAGATATACCCATATCAAATTTACCTTTTAATTTTTAAGTCAGCCTAGGTGGAGATATTTTCCAATTGATTTAAGACTAAATTGCCACCAAAAGGTAAGCGTCTTATTACACAATGCACAAACACAAACATTCATTTTAATGTTGAAATAATTCAATTAGATAACAGAAATATTTTCATAAAATATTTACAGCCCACGGATCAAGAGGTTATCCAATTAGCAAGCTTGGGAATGTATTCAATTCAGTGGGCATTTTTCCCATTTCCATGCTTAAATATAAGTGCAATTTTTTTAATGCTACAGTAGGGTGGGAATGGTGGGTAAACTATACTCAGGCAATGGGTGTAATTGAAGATTACGGCAGGTGACTCCAAGGGCGAGTAGCTCCGGTGCCCCAACAGATTACCATTTTTTTCGAAATTTGGATAACTTCTTGCATAGGAAAAAATTCAACTCCGATGGGGCAGTCCAAACCGCCTTCAAAGATTTTATTGATTCCCGTCCGAATGGTTTTTTTAGTAAAGGGATCGATGAACTACCTATGAGATGGCAAAAGTGCATAGATAGCAATGGTACATAATTTGATTAAATAAATATATTATAATTAAAAAAAATCGGCTTTATGTTCCTCCCATACTAAACGCCAATTTCATATGTAAGGACCATTAGTCGTGTACAGCTTATTATTATATTATGTAGTGGATACCTACTTCCTACACAGTCGAGTTATGTTATATATTCTAATAATCATGAAATAGCTTCTCACGCCAGGGAAATATTACGGAGGACGATACGAAATTAGAATTATTAGTCTCTTCATATACCTAGGGCAAGGAGTGTCGTATCTAGGGTGGCGCAAGTCACAATTGAGAGGGACTACCTAAATCCACAAAGAGGGACGCAAAATGCCCCCGAATCTTCTTCTTCTTCTCCGGCGGTCCCTCGTTGCGAGGATGACGTCTGCCATGTTATTAATTATAAGTCCGAGCGTGGCTGGAGAGCCCTATGAACTTCACACCTTTCCACATGTTGTCCACACGCATCCGGGGTGGGGGGAAAAGGGCCGCCAAATCACTGGAGAGAAAAGGAAAAAATGTAATATCAGGAACTATAGAGACTATGCAAAAGATAATGGAATAATTTTTTTAAGTAAGGCCTTGAAATACACAGTTTTAGCTTCAAAAATAATATTTATTAAAAATGGTTATGGGTGTTTCATACGAACGATTCTCGACGTTACGTTGAACGTTCGTTGAAAGATAACACACCGTTCGAGTCTCCAGATGTATTCAGAGTGCTATGCGATTGTGGTGCGTTCTACATAGGATAAACTAAACGCAATATCGCTACACGTTTGAAGGAGCAATTAAAAACAACAACTCCAATATATCGGCAATCTGCGAACATGCATCCAAAGGGAATCTCTGTCACTTCATCAGATTTGACAAGACAAAATTTTATCAACAGAACCGCACCTTATACCCAGAATAGTGAGGGAGTCCATTGAAATATACAAACATCCCAATTTCAATAGAGACGACAGACAAACTATCAAGTATTTGGCGCCCTGTTCTTGCGACTATGATTCAACCTTTGAGAGACATCGCAGGAAAGTCCGCCGACGTAACTAGTACAAATTGCATACTGGCGACCTCTATCGTAGAAGAAGTTAATACTCCACAACAAAGTGCACATAATTTACGCCCCCGAAAGCATTAATCAGTACGCCCTATACCTCCGCGGGTACAGGTCGCCCTCCTGATGACGTTGAATACGAATTCAACGAAACGACGAGAATCGTTTCTTGGAAAAACACACGGTTCGTATAAAATATCCGTAACCATTTACAGTTAAATATGTCTAACGACCGTAATAACAACCTTAACTCTTCAATATTTATTGAATTTTTACCTCGTAAGGGGCGTTGGGGATAAAATTTTAATAATATTAAACCAAAGGCACGCAGATCATTTTGACACCACAAAGTTAGCATTAGAACATTTTCAACTCAATTTAGGCAGGAATCTACCTGTAAAGTTTTGTAACTGTCCGAATTCCTCGAAATATTCCAATGACGACAGAAACTTTGAAATCTCTAAGACCTCCCACTATATTCTGGAACACACTACCGTACTCTGAAATCAGCTGCATCATTGAAGGCAGGTGTTCCTTAGAAAGCTCAGAAGTGACGAAAACGTTCTCCCAAACACTAGAAAAATATAGGAAGTTCGAAATTCAGTATTTTGATATAAATGCGGAATGGAGCCGCGATGCGAGTTGACAGTTGTCGTATTTGACAGGTGGATTCAGTGTGAAGTACGCGCGAGTCGCGAGATGACGCCCAATATAGTCAGTCGTGAATTGCGAAGCGCTATATAAAGAGAATAATCAAACGAAATGCCTAATTGGCGTTGAAAATAAATAAGCGATAAATAATAAAAACATGTTATGTTACCCAGCGATAATAGATTGTTTATTTACAAATGACGTGTTGCGAAATAGTGTAATCAAAAGAACAGCTTCAAGCTTTATTATGTTTAAATGATTTTGTACATCTAATGGTCAATCAATCATTAATTAATAATTCGCTTATTAATTTCCAGTGTTTTCATTCATTCGTCCCGCAGCCACGACACTTGACAGTATTGAAAAATAAAACATCCTATAAATGAACGCTATAAAGAAAAATTCAAACAAGCCAAACCTGTTTAAAAAAGTATTTTGAGTTTTGTCATATTTTTAAAATACTTTTCCTTGATCGTTGAAGCTCGAATTCTGTCATAATACGTCGGCGTCTTTTTACTGATGAATGAAGGCTTGTCACTTTGGCATTTTCAAACGGGAGGGAGCCTTTTAGTAAAAAATATTTTAGCTTATTTTAACTTTCGTCATTTTTTATATTATTTCGGAACCACGCGGTTAGAAACGTTTGGTTTACGTTTTAGGACCGACATTGGGTGATTTTATTTTCACTCAATTACCTTACTTACAAGGGTTCATAAACATAAATATTTTAAAAAATATATTTCTGGAGTGACCGCAGTAAGTGCAAAAGTAAGAAAAAGGGAAGACTGGTGTTGGTAGGTTAAATACAGAATAAACATTCGTGTCGTGTAGCTAGGGAGGAATTAATGAAAACCCTGGAAAATAATTAGCGATTTATTAATTGATGATTAATCAACTATTCAAAAGTCGCTTTAAATGAATTAAAATTAACACTATTCTTTAAATTACACTTTATTTTCGCTGGCTTACACGTATTCAACATTCACTAGAACATTCCGTTCTCAATTCTCTCCCGAAATATTTATCGCATTTATTTTCAATACCAATTAGGTAGTTCGCTCGTTTATTCGCTTTTTTTATCGCTTCGCAATTCACGACTGGCCACACTTGGTGTCGTCTCGCTCATACTTCGCCGCCGATTTCACACTGAACGAACTGTCAAACACCACAATAACTCGCGCGGCCTAGATCTGCGCCATTTATATCCAAAAACTAGATTATCGAATCTCCTCGATTATTCTAGTGTTTAGAAAAAGGTTCACGTCGCTTCTATGCTTTTCCAGATGTTCTTCGAATGATGTAGCTACTTCCGGAGTGCGATAGTGCATTCCAGAACATGGTGGAATATCCTAGAGGTTTCGATATTATTGTCGTCTTTGGCATATGACGAGGGATTGCGTATGAAATTTATTTTGCTATTTTGTCACAATATTTCGGAAGTTGGATATAATTATCAATTTTAAAAATAGGCCGAATAGTTTTAGGCCGAATATCGAAAAAAAACATGAAAATGGGTAGGCACTTTTTTTGAAAATGCATACGTTTTTTGATCCGTCGCATCGTATGTCTGCGATGCCCCCTAGATATTGTGTTATTGTATTAACATACATTTTTAATCAATATGTAAATATCAAATATCACAATCACGCCAAAGAAGTATAATAAGAAACACGAATTCAGAGATTTTATTTAAGAAAACACTTAAAATGCATCTGCTTACAAAATTGTTCCCAGACCATTTTTAATATCCGTTGTTTTCTTTTACAAATTTCTGTTTTGAGCTGTTTTTCTTTCTCTTTTTCATTTTTTTATTCTATGCTTTTAGTATATAAGATTTTTTTGTGTGTAAAGCCCCCTTCAGGTGAAATTTTCACAAAAATGGCGCTATATAAATAATCCAATATTATTATTATTATTATCTTCTACCGCGCATACATGAGTACACGCTCCTACAATATTTTAATTATTTATATGGACAATTTCAGTGTGAATCTGTGCATTAGAAACAGAAAAATAAATGTACCAAAGACAGGTGTACGAAACAGTGAGAATTAAGGTAAAGTGTACCAGCTAAGTCGGTGTCCAGTGACTTTATGATTTTAATAGAAGTTTAATTGATTCATAGTATCCACAAACCACCAAAATATATTGACATGAACTAACTGAATTTTTTGGTAGACGGTCTCGTTCCACGACTGGTTCTAATACGTAGACTTGTGTGAAAAAATACCACGAGCTTGATAATTTTGAAAAGAAAATAAGTCGCGCTGAAATTCAAAAACACGTTTTTGTTTTAGGAGACAAGGATTGGAACGAATTTTAAAATTAAGTTTTATTTACAAGAGGATTTAACTATATGAGAATACAAGAAAAAAAACTTTAACTACATCATTTAACAAACAACTAACCCAACAAAACAGTTTTTATTATACTCCCTTTCTCATTTGTATTGTTTCCAATTTGATATTCTATCAACATAATCCTCTTGCTTTAAGTTCATGTGGAAAATCTATTTCATGTATATTATTATCCTTAAAAGTTATAGAATATTGGAAACGTAAAACGCCCGACGCATGGAGAAGGCGCGTAGCCTATTTCAACTAGTCTGACTCGAGCCATGGGTCCGATCAGACGGTTGCGCCGACGCCGTGCCCCCTAAACCAATTATTACGTTTTCAATATTCTATAAGTTATAAGGATAATAATGTACATGGAATAAATTTTCCACATGAACTTAAAGCAAGAGGAATATGTTGATAGAATATCAAATTGGAAACAATACAAATGAGAAAGGGAGTATAATAAAAACTTATTTTTTATGAGTTAGTTTCTTCTCATTTACAAGTTTTAGTATATAGTATATTTAGTACACATAGATTTCGCAACTGGTAATTATATTCTTTCGAATTGTGAAAGTGGAATTTTTTAGCAATATTCCTTATTAACGTATATATGATATTCTTTCGAATTATTACATAGCTACTAGAATACGCCAGAAAATCAATATTTTCAATTTTTAACTCCTATCATGCACCAACATATTATATTTTTAACAATATTTTTATATGAAAGTATGTTCTAAGAACACAGTTACTGGATTTAGTTCCCAGAGGGATGATTAATTAATTAAGGATAAATTGTAGAAGATTATAGAAGAATTATAGAATAATTTCTTAAATTATAGAAGATTATTATAGATAATTATAGAGAAATTATTATAGATAATTATAGATATTATTATTATAAATAAATTGTAGATTATAGAAGAATTATAGAAGAATTTCTTAAATTATAGTAGATTATTATAGATAATTATAGAGAAATTATTATAGATAATTATAGATATTATTATTATAGATAAATTATAGAAGATTATAGAAGAATTATAGAAGAACTGCTATAATTTATACTTCATTTATTAATCATCATTCTGGGGACCAAATCCAGTAACTGTGTTCTTAGAACATACTTTCATAAAAAAATATTGTTAATAATAAATTATAAACGTGTCTTAAATATATCCGTATAACGTCCCAGTGCCCTCGCCTAAAGAAGGGATTTAGTTTATATCGGTACAATTTGATACTCTGTGATAGTATTTCATTTCGTTTCCCACTGCCGCAAATCTATGTATTTTAAAAACAGAATATATACATGAAGTAGGTTTAGCGATATCAAGTTTATACTAAAATTAATTTAATATTCTCGCTAGGACAGATCAGGAGACAGCGATTTTAATCATCCCTAAGAGAGAAAATTTCTCAAACATTTCTCGTATTCTGATCCTATTTCATACTTTCCATGAAATAAAATTTAATTTACCTGGCTTCGTTCCAAGAAAAATGTTATCTTCCTTCTTTCAGAAAATATGATTAATTAATTTTAATCTCAGCTGCATATTTTCTATTGAGGAAAACGTTTCGTTATGTAGGCGTTATTTGCGCTTAATTTTAGTAGAAGCTTTATGAATTTAAACACACATTCATGACCTTAATGGTTTTATTTCTGCGGGTAAAATACCCTTAATGAGGGGTAACTGTGGAGGGTAACACCAATTCTTTTTAATGTATATATTTACCTACGTAAAGTGAACATTAACGTTAGCAAAACTGTTATACTTAGTCTTTGTAGCCTCCTTTTAAAGTTTACGCTCAGCCGTTAGTAACCCAGTTATGTAGTTTTTAAATTCCCCGTACTAGGTAGGAGCTAGAAACATTTAAAGCAATCTACAGTACAAATAAAATAAACAACTGCTTAATGGTAAGAAAAAAAATATATTAAAACTGCAACATAGTGACATATCGTAAAAAAAGGATTCGCGCACTGTTCGAATGCCTTGTAATATGTAACTTTGTAACAATACTATGGAGTACCCTAGAATGTCCTATAGCATTCTGGGATTATCTACAGTGTAGATTCTACACCATTGGAGAGATGTCTGGAAGAGTCTCGAAGCGACGGGAACATTTTCGCAAACACTTGAAATTTATGTAATAATCTCGGAGATTCGAAAAACCAACGTGTTTCATATAAAAAGGTGGAACCAGTGCCGCTGTGCTTCACGTATATTTTGACGTTTCTGCCGGTGCGACGTTGGCGACGGAGCGATAAGCCACAGCGTGGCCTGTCGTGGATAACCGAGCGAAATACCTACTTACGTGCAATAATCGAACGAAATATTCTAGCAAGCGATAAAAAGTTGTTTCAAAAATGATGAAAATCGTCTTCATCCCTTTGTTCTAGTAGGGGCCCAAAGACTAGACAAGGTGCTTCCATATTCCCCTGTCGTAGCCGTGCCGCCTCGCAACGGTTCACATGACCGTTGCAGTCTTGCAAAAGTTACAAAGTTGTGTAAAAAATGTCAACATGGAGACGATTGAATAGGACCGATAAGGAAGCTTTTGCTCTTGGAGTGGTCCTGGGTAGGCTAGATACCTTCACCATTCACTGTCCTAGGTTCCACATACTTTTATTGTTGCTTCTCCCAGCTTAATCTGGGGTGACCCACCAATCGCCTTCCTTCCGGGGTTGCCAAGAGTTCTTGGTACTCGTTCCTCTGGCATTCTTAGCACATATCCAAGCCGCTTCATTTGTGATTTTTCTATATATAGGAGTAGGAGCTCCATGCCAAGTATGTACCTTATGTCGGCACATTTCACTCTGAACATAATGAATTTTCTACGGAATTTATCTAATCTATGTAATGCCGACGCGGTAGAAACCAAACGGCTTGCCGCCCAACACGTCAAATGTAAATATTGCACAGGTAATATTATGATTACCCGACCCGTATCAGCGACATGCCTTGAAGTGACTGGCTGGCTTGTGGCGCTCTGTTGTTGTTCGCGACACTTCTAACGCGTGCTGCTAATCTAATCACGCCACCCCCTCTCTGGTTCGACGTGGAAGTTTTTTTTGTTCTGTTTCAAATATCAGAAATGTTTTTGTTCCGATTATTTTACTCCGTCACAAAGTAACCGTTGTAATTAAGGTATTATTCAAACACACGTTTACGACCTAAATGGCTATATTTCTGCTGTAAAATACTTGCAAAAGTCTGTATCCACGAAACGAGACACGATGAGATATATCTGAGATTTTCTATTATATTCAAATGCATTATCATTGTCTCTAAATCGTGACTGCAGGAGACAAATTAAACAATTAAAAAAATTATTTATCACACAAACTCACTGGACACTAATTTGATCGTTCTTTCATTCACACTCATGGCCACCAAAATATTCCACGCTGGTTCGCACAAATTCACGCCGATTTTGTAATTCGCACTTAGGTGGTCGCACTTATTTCCAAACTCCTGGTAGGTTCTTTCTTAATTTATTGTCGCTTATTCACCTCGCTGGCCATTCAGTTCGCTTTTCTTTGGTATCCTAAACCGCACTGTCAAATAACAACAGCTCTCCGCGCACGCGCCCGATCGCCTTTTATACAAAACGTTGATTTCACGATGCTTCGAGAACATTCTACAAGTTTCTCCATATTTCTAGTGATTATGAGAATAACCCAGTTGATTCTAGATTCATGTAGAACGTTCAAGAGACTTTGATTATGCGCAGTATTAACATTTGAGTTTATTATAAATAAATTTTATTGAGGGATAACACTACCCTAGGAATCTGAAATTTAGGTGGAAATTGGGTGATTTTTTCTTTTTATTTCTTTTACTTCTGGGAAGATTCAGTAAATTAATGAACGGAACATCAAA
Source organism: Agrypnia vestita (assembly GCA_016648135.1). Lineage (NCBI taxonomy): Eukaryota > Metazoa > Arthropoda > Insecta > Trichoptera > Phryganeidae > Agrypnia > Agrypnia vestita. Next base: position 31,317 of record JADDOH010006301.1, on the reverse strand, counting down.
GGTAAAACATTGGTACACTACAATCTTATTCAAAGGTCGCGGGTTCATTCCTATTATCATATCATTGAAAATACTAAGAATATTGATGTGATATGTATTCCGTGTTCACATCTCTATTAAAAAAAAAACATTATTTGGTCTACCACTCGGACGATTCAGTAAATTAACGAACGGAACATCAAAGGTAAAACAAAAGTAAGTGGCAAAGGTTTGACGTAAAAAATAAATATCAAATCAGGAGAGTTGGCGATGAGTGGTGGTGCTCTAATGAATCTCGAAGACTTAAGATGTAGACGGTGGGCCACGATGGATGAGAGTTTTCTCCTTATAATCTTTTGGGAGCATAATTTCTTGTCTCAGAAATTGTCTCGAGAGTAAATCTCGTCCGTGGACAATGGCCATTAGGTATTTAAGTGTACATTCACGAACTTAATGGCTTCTTTTTCTGCTGTAAAATACCTCTAATGAGAGGCAACTGTGAAATAAATACCAGTTCTTTAAAAAAACTATGTTCCAACATTGATGTTCATTGTGTAAACATAGTTACAAGGAACGTCAACATTACCAACCATGTTCATTGCTGAAAATAACGCGTTGTTTCTCTACAATATATTATTTTACAAGACATAATTACACTATCATTATTTTAGTAGTTACAGACGAAAATAAAACCAATATTTTCAAATGTAGGTATGTTCTGAGAACACAGTTACTGGATTTTGTCCTCAGAGGGAGATGAAATAATATAATAAAAAATCCCTCTAGGGACAAAATCTACTGTGTTCTTAGAACATACCTTACATATAAAAATATTGTAAAAATATATATTGGTGTATGAAAGAATTGAAAATATTGATTTTCAGGCGTATTGTAGTATAAATGTTTAAAAAATTCATAATTATTACCCGTGTACATTAAAAAGTATATTGCTTATTGCTCCACTTTAAAAACATTGAGGAATCATTACCAGCTGTGAAAATCTACGTATAACTAGTTCATGAAAAAAGACTACAGATGTCTTTAGTCTATTCAAATAAATAAAAGATTCTCAGATTTGAACATTAGAACTCTCAAAAATTTGATGTGTGTATGTTCTTACGATGGAATTGGTGAACATTGCATTGTGTAGAGCGGCGGTTCCCAACCTGTGGTACGCGTACTTTACTTAAGTAATTTTATATACATATATTTTTTATTAATATCGGTAATTTTTGGAAAAAACTTTATTTTTTTATACAAATAATTTAATTTAATTCTATATTTTTTTAAATAAAAATTCATTGTTAAAAAAAATACTTCTTTAAATGTCCTGGTTTTGAATTTCGACAAGAAGTGAGCTTCGGCACCTTTTATTTAAAAAAAAAAACATTGTGATATACATAGTTCAAATGTCTCATTTTTATCAGAAAAAATAAAACCTTTGGTATTTTTTTTAAACTTAAATAGATTGAGTTCAGGGAAATATAGTCACCCTATAAAATTTATAATGCAAATTGAATAATAAATTTCTCAAACTACACGAAGTAGTACAATTAAACGTGATGTACAACCAAGCAAGCCAAAAAAGATGGGAAACGCAGGTGTAGGGTGATCACTTAAGCCAGCTCATACAGGTTGTTAGCTCTGGGCCATCGTATAAACAAAATGACTTCCACAGACGTTTCTCATATTCATAGCTTCGTCTCTGTGAGACTTTTATAATTTATCTCAAGTAAATTAAACCATTTTATTCGTGCAAATTACATTTCAAGCCGAAAATAATACCCACGGTCATTGGGAGAGGTGTGACTTTCAAATGTTATTTGTGATATAAGTATGTATAATAATAAAAAATGTATGTATACTAAACAAAATATTTAAAAATTATGTAGGTATACTAAGTATACTAAACAAATGTAAGTCGCAATTTCATTTTTTTTTTTTTTACCATTTACAAAACTATTTAAAGATCAAGTGTGATTTACTCAGGCCTGGGTGTTTTGTAATCTAATTTGCTTCAGTAATTGGGCCTCCCGTTGAAGCGTAAAAAAATGTAGCCAAACGTGAGCCTGAACCCTAACAGAATAAAATATGCTTAATATCTTAAAGAGAAAATTTTTCTAAGAATAATATAAGAAAATGGACAACGGAGAATCAGGTGGAGGAACTATGAATTACAAGTCTTGTATGAAAGTATCTTTATTTACTAAGATATTATACTTACTTTATAAATAGTACTCGTTTTGATCTTTTCAGAATTGTTTCAAAATTTAAAATCTCCTAACAATTATAAAAAAATTGTAGTTAAGAATTAATTAATCTAGTAAGTAATTCTAGTAAAAATCTCTCGTACATTACTGATCGGTCTGTAGGCATGTTAGTGCATGCTTGTCTTCGACAAGATTAACACGCATGTGATAAATATTGGTGATAGGTTAACAATACTATGGTTGTGATGCATAGTATTGTGAACATAGTAGTGTAGTGTTGGTCCTGACGAAGAGACGGGTACGTCTCGAAACCGGTAGATCTAAAGTCTGGTAGTGGTTTATACTAATCTAACTCATTCACACACACTTTGTTATAATGTCTAACCACAATGTTAATGCTTTAAATATTAATAATATTATAAAAAAAAACGTTCGTGTATTCATGTACGCGCGGTAGAAGTTATACTCAAAAACTAAAATAAAAACAAAATTAAACATAATAATTTCGATGCCTGTCCATCCGTCTGTCTGTCCGTTTGTCTGAACTTCGTGACCGTAATTTCTTTCTAATTCACGGCAAAAAAAAAACAATTAAATGTCTGGAGGCAGGGCGCGAACCTCTGTCGCGAGAATGCTAGAACGCTATCCATGTTGCCACCATTGCCTATCCGCGACCCGCTAAGAAGATCCTATAAATATATACTAGCCCTTAACAAAGGTGCAAATCAATGTTACGTCATTCTTGACGGGTAATAACTTATTTTATATTAATGAAACTCAAAGTATCGAGTTGAAGTTGATTAAAAATCTATACTGATCATTGTCGATTATTTTGTCGAGTTTGTCGGCAAACAAAAGCTTTCTAAAATTAATGGTTCGTGTCTTAGATAAGTCCTTTTCTTAATCTAAATATAATGGGTTCGGTGTCTGTCTGTGCCATAAGTCCGTAACTTCCTGAAATTCACGGCAAATAAACGAAATAGGAGAAAACAAAAAAAAACGAGCGAGCCTTGCTTAAAAATATTAATTGAGCAGCGACAGAAATTAACCTCAAAATTTAAAAATATTTATTCGAACAATTATTACCCACTTGCATTTTTCATCAGTGATCATGAGACATCCATTATTAGTATGCATACTAGCTGTAACCCGTCAAAAATGACAGAACATTGGCTCGCGTCTTTGCTAAGCCCTAGTACCTATTTATAGTATATTTTTGGCCGTCCGCGGAGAGGCAGCCGTAGCAAAATACGTAGAGAGGCCGGTTCGGGTTTGCTGACCCGGGCTTCAAGCCTTATATCCGGCCGTTAATTTTTTTTTAGCCGTGAATTCGAACGAGATGACGGACGTTATACGAATTTACGGACAGACAGATGGACGGTTGGACGGACAGGCAACGAAATTATTAAGTTTGATTTTTATAGGTATGCATGTTTTTTAAGAATTCCTTTTAACTACATAAATGTGGTGAATGTTTGAATACAAAGGACGATGTAATAGTTTTATGCATTCCCCTTCCTCGTTTCTCGAGACATCCGTTGTGATGTTATTTTTTCCTGGTTTCCGCTAAATTGAGTGTGCACAATTTTCTCAGGCAGTGGGAGAACAGTATAGAGCAGGGTTAAGAGAACTCGGCGACTCTCTCTTACTCCACTCTATATTCCGAGGAGATACCTCATTTCGTCTCCGTGACTTATAAATATTTATTTCGTGATACTGCCTTGCACGGCGTACATTCCTCTCTAAGCTTGAGTCGTCTACATAACTTAATATTTATACATTTATAAGAATGAGAAGGCTCGCCCGCAACAGACCTCAGCGTCCGTAATCATAAGGGTTTCTCAAAGCTATGAGCTACTCCTAGTAACAAAAACTTTACAGGTGGATTCCTGCCTTCATAACGAGTCGAAAATGTTCAAGCAACCATGACCTAATATCATTAGTTATGGATATGCGATATCAAAGTTTGCATTTTTACATTTCTAATTTTTTTTTGGCAAAAGGTTCACACGCTTGAATACAACTTAAAACATCATAAATTAATCTTTTTTCAATTTTTACAAGGTTTTTTACAGCTTTATCTGGGGCGACCCACCGGTCGCCTTCCATCCGGGATTGCCAAGAGGATAATTCCTGCATTCCTCTGGCATTTTCTGGTTCCTCTGGCTTGTCCGAGCCACCTCATTTGTCATTTCTCTTTATAATTTATACGAATATAGAAAAATCTGATACGGCAATAAAATGAATACGAATAGTAAACACCATTCGACATTCCCAATCGAATTCTTTTTTGAAAATATTTAAATAAATTATATAAAAGAAAACCTCATCCTAGCTAGTATTTCGCAAAAATTATAGTCACCGTAAATAAAATAAAGAATTTCTTAATTGGTGCAGATGTAAATTCTTTAAAATTTTTGTGTTGTAATAATAATAAATAAATATATGTTGTCAAATGTTACTTATTATGTATTATTTTTATTTTATTTATTTATAAAATAGATATAAAATAATGTTTTTATAATAAATTAATTCTATGTTACAACATTTTACAAACAATATGCTCCCCTTCTGTGTATAGTTTTCTGGGATATTCTGCTATGTATATGTGACCTCTCTGGCCGACATTTCGGATCCCATTGCAGGGTCCATCATCAGGGCTGATGTGATGGACCCTGCAATGGGATCCGAAACGTCGGCCAGAGACGTATCATATACACTATATACACGACAGAATATCCGAGAAAACTATACACAGAAGATTCTGAACGGCCGTGGAAACCTGAAAAAATTATTATACTCCCCATAATATGAGCCAAAGCTCGAGCTTATGGGAGGAGTATTTACAAGCTAAATTAGAGTACAAAAGAAGAAACCTTTAGAAGTAGTAATTTTTTATTATACAGAAACCATTTGAGACATGTGGGCAATGTTACAATACATCGTTGTCCAAAATCAAGGATTTGACTTCTTTCTTAAACTGTTCGTACTTTGGAATCTTCCTTTCTTGAAATTTTTTTGCGACATCATTGTAATGTACCATTTAACTCCCAAGTTTCTATAATGATGTTGTTCCATGGTGGTTCTTAAAGTTGGTATCTTTGTTTGTCCCTTTGTTCTATGTCTATTACTTATACAGTCTAAGGGGTGAGATTTATTTATAAAATAATCTTTGTAAATTTGGCATAGGGAGTTTGTTTTTCATAGTTTTGTGAGTGATGGTTCATTAAATTCTTGAAATACAGTAGGATGGTCATAAGGTTTTTTAGAATCGTTTTAATAATTTATTTTTTGCAATATGATTAATGGCTGTATGGTGGACTTATAAGCCCCTCCCCACCCAATAACACCATACTGTAAGAGGGACTGCACCAACGCGTAATACACCATTTTAATAGTATTTTTGTTTAATATATTGCGTAGATTGTAAAAAACATCGATTAGTTTTCTCAATCGTTCCACGGTCAGATTGACATGGCCTTGTCATTTGACATGTTTGTCAATTGTTATTCCTAAATATTTAATATTAGACTTATGATTAAGTTTAGTATACTCAGTGTTGCATGTTACATTATTTTTACTGTTTTTACAATGAATCGTTATATTGAGATTTTTGGATACTTCTTTTTGGATTTCTTCCGAATTAAATGTCAGAAGATTGTCATCGAACCATTCTTTGATGGCCTTTATGTCATGATTAGCTGCTATACTAATTCCATTCCCTGTTTTATTTTCAAGAATTATTGCAGTATCATCAGCAACGGCTTCACCACGATATTGTAACGACATGCTAAAATCCGGTGGAATTAGCATGTCGTTACAATATCGATCGTAATCTTTAGAATGCTCCCTTAACTGGGACGTTATCGAGAAAACATCAAAAAAACAATAACCTATATGAAGGGACCGGCCGGCCACTTCGCAATCAGTTGTGTCATAGTTAATTGATGATCAAAGTTAACACAAATCGAAATCGTGTAGCGTGTGTGGCTAATGCGTGATGGTTCCAGCGATAAATATTCGGCGCAAGCACCTACCAAAATTGAACGGAAATTAAACAGAACATTCTCGAAAATCATCAAAGCGTTAGAAAGAGCGTATTAGTTCGAATTAAGAAACACTAATAATTAGTGTGTAAATTATTTCATAAAAATTTCGTGGCTGAATTTAAGCTCCAACTTAATTTGTGCCCAGTGACTTTGGTGAGTAAATAAAAACTATTTAACGTGTTTCATTTGCCTTTCACAGCCGCGTTCCGTGGCATTATTATTATTATTATTAATGAAGATAGTCGATTTAAATTTATTTATTTTTATATTATCGGAGTAGCAAACAAAATCAGTGTCTAATTTTAAAATATTCTGGTAGATTCATTCATTATCTTTTCCCACAGAATTAACATAATATATCAAGGCAGTTTCTAAAATAATGTTTACAACGCCTATAAAACTTTTTTCGCGGCACTCTCTAACATTAAACATTTTTTTGTCAGAAACTAAAATATCAGCAAAAATGTTAAAATAAACCTTTATAATTGGCTATGAATATATGTAGCTGCATTATCACACCATGCGTATGCCAAATTTCATCACGATAGGTTGAGTATATAAATTTTGCATAAGGCACGGCACTCATACTCGAAAATCACAAAAAATTGAATAACTCCTAAACCGTTGAATTTTGGATGACGTGTTTGACGCTCAAGGGATGTTCTGGATGATTAGGCTCCGTTCAGACTTTAATCTGAAACATTCTGTTGTATAGCAAGAATTCACGTAACATGTTTTCATATAACATCATACAAATTTCATTTAAATCATCGAAATCATAAACAATGAAAAACAATCTACATTAATACTATTTTTACAAGCTATAATAATACATTAATATCTTTTGTTTTGACCATTCTTTATAATATTGACATGTGGGTAAACCGGTATTTAAAATAAAGTTTCTTATGCCTTTTCTTCAATTCCGAATGTAATTCTGTATATTTTATTTACGTAAAGAAACGTTACGTTGAAGTTGGATTTCGATTTTTTTCTCTTTTTGACGCTGAGCATAAGATGTCACTATTGACTCTCTGTAATGTATGCAAATAGTAAAAATTCGACTCACATTAAACGTATATAAACAGTAAATACCTACATGTATCGAAATATACAATTTTATTAACTTACTTTTCTCTGTTTGTATTACACATAGGTACTTGTTGAAGTTTCCATTTCTCGAATCTTCATTGCAAAATTGCAATAATGAGATAATGTAACTCACGTATGATTTAAAACAAAAACATAATTTTTTTTTAAATTTCCACGCGTTCAGTATTGAGGTTATACAACATGTCGCGCACGATGCTCGTCTATTCGAATCTCGATACTCGCACGCACAGACACACACACATATACTCGTATATAAAGGAGAGAGAGAGAGAGGGAGAAAGTTTCATGGAGGGGGCATAAAGCTTTTTCCTAACGTGATGATTTCTACCGGTCAACTCCTACCGCAAGCCGCGTTAAAGAACTTCGTTCCAAAAACATTTTATTGCATTTGATAATGTGATTTATTTTATTATTTATTTAAAAATAATAAATCTTCTCGAGCGAAATAACAGTAACTATATTTTTATAACAATAAATTTTGATTATTATGTTCATATAGGTTCCTAAAGGATAAATATTTATTTATTTATTGATAAAAAAAGATTAAAAAATATACTATGCAGAAGTTACGGACGTAATACGAAGTTACGACCAACGGACGGACGGACAGAAAACGAAATTATTATAATTGGGATAAGTATGTTACGATTTTTTAATTTTTCACTAGTTTACATGTTGCTTTCTGCCAAAAACATGGGTCTCATAGTAAACCAGCATAAGACCAAATACATGGCCGTAGGATGCACCCAACAAATCCCAACTCTCTCCTATGGAAGTCAAAATTTTGAAACGTTACAAAGATTTACGTACCTAGGTTCCCTGGTACAAACAACAATAATACTCAGAGGAGATCCAGAAGCGCATAGTGAGCGCAAATCGCTGTTTTTTCCACCTACAGAAGCAGATAAAATCCAGACTGCTGTCCAGAAATACCAAGATATTAGTGTACAAAACGCTTGTTAGGCCGGTGCTCACGTACGCAGCTGAGACGTGGGTACTAACTAAGAGGAATGAGCGAGCACTGGACGTTTTTGAAAGGAAAATTTTGAGGCGTATCTTCGGACCGGTGCTAGAAAATGGACTTTGGCGCAGACGTGACAACAATGAGCTCTATACTCTATTTAAGGAGCCAAATGTCACAAAATTTATAAAACTGTGAACACTTCGGTGGCTGGGTCATGTGGAGAGAATGTCCGAGCATCAAGCACCAAAGTTCCTGCTCAACTCAAGACCAAGGAGCTTAGGAAGGCCAAAATTAAGATGGAGTGACAACGTCCTCAAAGATATCTCTGCCTTAAAGCTTCGAAACTGGAGAGAGCTGGCACTAGACCGAGATGAGTGGAGGAAAATTATTGAGGAGGCCAAGACCCACCAAGGGTTGTAGTGCCAAGAATGATGATGATGATGTTACATGTTGCTCTTGTACAAAGAACGTCTGGGTAGGATCATATAGGCATATGAGTATAGTCGTTGAATATTGTGGGAACAATGCAGCTCATATTTAATTATTTCATTATTTCATTTTCAAGAAAACAATACTGGATTCTATCCCCAGAGGGAATATCATTTATTACCTATAAAGATTTATCATAGAGACGAAGCTATCTATATGGGAAAGTAGGTATGAAAGACTTTTTGTATGTTTATAGGGTGTACGACCTATCGTACGGCTGGCTTAAGAGATCGCTTTACACAATGTAATGTTCACCAATACACCCATGATCGGCTACCACATCTATCAAATTTTTGGAAGTTGTATTGAAGTTGAAGTTTCACATGTGATTTTTATTTTATTAACTGTGATCAAAATTTGTCATTCCCATGGACCAGTATACTCGTAGATATCGCCTTTGGTAATGAGATTTTATATTTAAAATAATGAGATTTATTTAGATATGACATTAATAAAATGTGAAACGAATTGTACACAATTAACTTATGTGGGGTATGTAAGTGAAGGCAGCAATATAAAAAAGTAATGCATTTATCGGGGATTAATAATTTATAATATACTAAATTCGAAATTTTATATGAAACATACAAAACCTACAAATTTATAGGAAACATGATTTTGGGAGGGATAAGTACATGAAATCAAGAATTCAGTACAAATTAAATCAGTACTCTTCGGTGACTGCATTCAAAACATTTTTTTTTTTGGATAATAATCATGATGTATTATAGATTTCTCATAGAGACAAAACAATTTTTTATATGGGAAGGTATGGAAATCTTTTTGGTTGTGAAGTGATGAATGAAGTGGTTTGCTTTGGTTGTTAAGTGATCACTTTACATCACTGTAACGTTCACCAATTCTACCCATAACAGACTACCACATCTATAAAATTTTTGGAAATTGTAATTTTTTTAACTTGCACACCTTGTTTTTTGTGTATTGCTGCCTGCTTTTATACCCTACATATATACAACGTCCAAAAGATTTTAGATGAGGTAATTAATGAAGAATATATTGAGGAGCCATGCAGTGGATAACCTTGAATATTGTGAGGCACAATTTATATTCATTCCTCTCTCGATAATTTAAACCAGTGAAGGTTTTGAGGATGGTGTGAGATCTTGAAGGGAGAATCTTGCGCTGGAATTTAATATGGATTATAATTTCTTTGTTTCCTGTTTCGGGAGATATGTAGGGATTCCATTGCAGTGGTCTAAGCGAGAATATGCATTTATAAATAATTTTGTTGCTTTGGTTGGGATGCATTTGCGAATAGATTTAATACGGCGTAAAGGTCATCCATGGAAACTGCTAACTTTTCCTAAATGATTTAAAAGTGTTTTTCCTTGTTTTGCGAAGAATTTATTGACGGCACGAATCTCGACTTTGTCCATACTTGCGATTTTCTTCTCGTTTATTTTTATTTTTTTATAAAATAAATTGAATACGTAAATACATGATTTATTTTATAAAAATTTCTTTCAATAACTAATCAATTGGTGTTTCTATGGTTCATAAGTTTTGTAGAGACCAATAATCTATTATATACCCTATTTTTATAATGGCTACAATAAACACTCTGTTTATAATTTTGCGAAACAATTAACAAAGTTGGTTACAATTAATAAATGTTTTTTCTTTGTAAGCAAACCCACGCTGGTTAATCGTTCGAGCCGTGAAATTTAGATAACGTTTTGTTTAATTGCGCGGAACTTTTTTGGAAAATTGTTTTGTTTCAGTTTAGTCTCAAAGGCACTTTTTATTTCTTAATTAAACGTATTACGCTTTTACTAAAAGAATCAGTGAATTTCAATTTGATAATATTAAATGTAAAATAAGGAATTATAAAAAATATATAATCCCGCAGGCAATTATATTACAGCTTAAACTTTTTTTTACTCAACAATTGACGTTACTCCTGTTCATGGATAACTGTTTCTTTTAAAAGCCCTTGTCCCCTTGCCACGACACTTTTCTCATATTAAGTGTTTCATGTTTCATTTGTTTCATGTCATATTCGGAGAGTGGCTTTTTAGCCGTTTGGGGCCGTTTAGTCATTCCCTTTCTCTTTTGGTCCTGATACGAGTTGTTCATGGGAGATACTGTCGAGTAATTCCCTGGAATCGATGAAGATACCTGTACAATTACTTGATTTGTTCAATTTATTTTGCACGACGGTGAATTTTTTGCGGTTGCGGCTTGTGTGCATATTCCCCAGTGAAGCCGAATGGGTTCTCATTTATTGTAGAATTGTTTGAGATTGTAGATTGAGTTTGGTCTCTTTTGACTACTTATTCTATATTATTATTTACTTGACTACTTGTTCTATGTACTGTATTATTAATTAAGATTTTGGTATAATAGATAAATAATACATTACCTTTCTCCTAGTCTAATAAATTAGATTATCAACTTATATGATTGTAAGTGGTTATCACTTTACCACACACAAGAATCGTAATTCTTTTTGATGAGGTATAAACATACAAAAAAAAAGAATTGTAAATATTTTCAAGTATCTTTGTAATAAAATATTATATTTATTATAAATTAAATAAATTTAAAAAAATGTAAAAAAAATGTTCCATTCCCCGTTAAAGTCACGATAGACCTAGGTGATTTTCTCTGTGTCCCGACAATAACGTGAAATACAAAAGTAAACGAGCTTTATGAATATAACGGACAAAAAAAAACGTATTAATATAATTGAAATCAATCATTTTAGCACCATTGGGTGTATATTGATACAAATTTTCAAAGGAAGCACTGAGTACAGAACGTATCGCGCACGGTGGCTACGTTTGTCGACTTTGTATGCCAGTAAGTTATTATATTACTACTCTTTTGAGTAGTAATATAATAACATACGGGCAGCTAGGACCTAATTGGTCGCATCGAGCGTCTGATTGGCGATGCCGGCTCGATGCGTATGGCTAGAAACGCCACGGGCCTCTACCACCACAGGTTGACACATTGACAAGAAAAAATTAACTTAACGTTTTTCAACCAAGTTTTTTTCTTAAGTGTTTTCTATTAATGAAGATAAACTTTTTCGTGGATTGTTTCACAATATTTCCACCATTATTAGTGGACTATGGTTTAGGTTAAGTTAAAAAAGCTTATTTTTTCATTATTTTTTAATTTGTAGCTTTTTCTGCGCGCTATTGCGATTTGAAATTGGGCCTCATTGCTTGTTGTAACTATAAAAATTTAAAAAAAAAAGAGATCACAGAATAGACCCATGCTTTCAGTAATGTTTAAAGTAGTAATGTATGGTGATCTTGTATGTTATGTTATCTTGTACGTGTTAAAAACATGTGTTAACATAAGTATTGTTTTTAGTGTAACTGCATTTTGTTCAAGCACTGGGAGATAGCGCACGAATAGTGGTGATTATTACAGCAAATAATGCCGGATTTTTACATCCTTTCTTTTAACTCGTGGCGTCTACTAGCTTGTTTCCTTGACGAAACTTTGCAAGCAGACTCGTGGCGACGATCAAGAAGATCTATCAATTTTTCGTTAAAAAATAATAACAATTATAGTATAATTTCCGATTTTTCAAATTTTTAATGGTTTTTTCAAATTGGAATCATTACAAAAGCTACCAACGGCGGCCCGATAACGTCACAGAATATTTAAAATTTGAATTACTCCGTCAGTAGGTATAATAGGTATTTCACTACGAATTTCAAAAATTTGTGACAATTGGTTCACAGATGACAGCACACTTCGGTTTTTTGGGAAGAAATAAAAAAATTTGAGATTTCTGACGTAGATATTTGTCTAGACACGTTTCATTTTCAGTCAATCAATTATTTAATTACATGATGGTAAACTTAATTTACAAAGAAAGCGAGTAAAATAAAAACTTGGTTTTTATGGGTTAGTTTTTTAGACTAAATTTGCTCGACTTACAAATGGATTAAATTTTTTTTCAAGTTTTCGAAAGGGAATTCGTTCAAATGGAATGGGCTTCCTACAAGTTCAACTAATTTTTCACGTTATCAACTTTATACAACTCATTAGTGAACGATATTATAGATAGAAATATTTATCCACTCGCTTGCCCTGGTCCAAAATACTGGACTCCCGCGAAGATCTTTTAAAGCAGTGATGCCAAAAATCCTTTTCTGTATTTAAAAGATTTACTGATCACTATTAAAATAAATATAAAATTTGTATAAATAAAACTAACTTAGTTAAACACCACTTATATTTATTTTCAGATCCAACCGGGTTTCGCTAGGACCGTAGCTTCTTCAGGGAGAATTTTAACTGCCTACCCCCACTATTGGCACTCCGTCCTTTCACCTTTCACACTAGTATATAAGCACATAATGTTTGTATGTTAGGCAGTTAAGATTCTCTCTGAAAAAGCTACGGTCGTAGGGAAACCTGGTTGGATTTGAAAATAAATATAAGTGGTGTTTAATTAAGTTAGTTTTATTTATATAAATTATAATGTATCACCACCAAGTGTTTGCTTCCTTCCAAAAAATAATAAAAAATATGTTATCAGTTTATTAATCTATAATTTTTGTGTGTAACATTAATTATATTTGTACGTATACAAATTTCTTAAGGGGCAGTCAAGGACTTGCTAGGGTTGTTTTTCATCGTGAAAAATATTATCCGATATAAATGTTATACAGGGAGAAAAGCTGCTAACATAGTATCGGCTGGAACGGAGAAATATTAAAATAGATGTTTCTAGAAACTTCGTGCAATTTGTAGTGCTTTCATTATTGAATTATAACAAATGTGAAAATTTCCGTTAAAAATACATAAAAGAAGTAGAATGGAAAGAAAAAACTGCAATCGAGCAATTAGAGTCCTACACGTGTCGTTTTAACGAAGAGCTCAAACATAACAATACTGTGTGTGGGACTCTTTCAATAAAATTATGATGAATTGTATAACAGAATACTGTTAAAGAACTCGGGCAAACGCCACTGAAAATTTTCCACGCAAGTTCTCAACATTTACTCCATACTTACGTAGATACGTAGAAATTTTAATGCCATTTAACTTTTGATGCTTGTTTCATTTTTTGTGCTTACATTACTGACATTTTTCATTTTCATCATTCACATCATCATCATCATCATCATCATCATCATCATCATCAATTTATCATTACTGACATATTTCTGTTTGTTTAAATTTTTTATTCTTTCTTTCTATATAATTAATATGCCTAAGTATATCATAAATGTTTATCATTACTGACATATTTCTGTTTGCTTAAATTTTTTTATTCTTTCTTTCTATATATTTAATATGCCTTAGTATATCATAAATATTTATCATTACTGACATATTTCTGTTTGTTTAATTTTTTTATTCTTTCTTTCTATATAAGTAATATGCCTTAGTATATCATAAATATTTATCATTACTGACATTTATCTAAATGTGGAGACCTGTAATTGGCCATCTATATTGTATCAATGTTTTCTATGCTTTTTTTTTGTGCTGTTGGTCTTCCATAAACATTTAATAAATAATAAATAAATAAATAATAAATAAAATAATAAATAAGAGGTGGCTGCGTGATGGGTACGTTTAGGTAAACTTGGTCGTGTTCATAAATATCCAACACATATTATGATATATTTTGCCAAATTTGAATATCAAACATAATAATTTCATTGTCTATCCGTCCGACCGTCTGTCTGTCCGTAATTTCGTAAAAATCCACGGCTAAAAAACGGCCGGAGATAGGGCATGAACCCCGGGCCATCAGATCCGAACCGTTTCATGCATGCTGTCACGGCCGCCTCTCCGTGGAGTGCCAAAACGATGCTATAAATATATACTAGGGCTTAGCAAAGACGCAAACCAATGTTCCGTCATTTTTTATGGGTTGCAGCTATTACAATATTAATTCTGATATAGAAAATCCCGCTGTTGCATAATTATAATATTATTTATATACATATATATATGGTTTCAAATATACGTAGATTAAAATGGATGTCACGATGTTGTACCAAACCTTTGTTTCACTACTTCCTTCTTCATTTAATTTTAAAATATTTTCATTCTATTTTTCAATGTTCTTTTATCTCCGATTCAAAGATCTAAAATAATCTTAACCAGATAGAATATTTAAATTTTACCATACACACAAACTTTAGAATCATGCTATAAGTAATCAATAATTGCTACTTACCTCAGAAAAGGTTTTTTAAATATATAAGAAAATATGAATGAAATATATAAAAGAATCAAAATTCATCGTATGAAATGTAAAAAAAGTAACATTATTAACATACATTTATGGAAAACTGTTTATATTTCAGCCAATTACTTATCACAGTAGCTCGCTGAATTATCGTCATGGTACCGTACAACACACAGCGCTTTGTATAATAGCTTCATGCGGATAGGGATCTTATGCTCTGGTATCGTTGCAATGGAAATAGATGAACCTCTACCATAAGGAATGAAACATAACACGAGTACCTAATTAGCACGTGAATGTTAGGATTGACACCTTTGTCTTTTGTATGTTAATAGCATTATCTTTGGGGTATATTATTAATTTATATTATCGGTTTCATTATTAATTTCAAATGTATATTATTAATTTAAAAAACCCAACAAACTTTTTATACAAATATGGAGAAAAATCTACTGAATATCCCAATTATGATATTTTCGTTTTCTTTTTGTCTGTCTGTCTGTCTGTCCCCGTAACTTCGTGTAACATCCGTAACTTCCTTAGAGTACATTTTTCTTCTAATTTTTTTTTTGAAAATATTTTTTAAATAAATAATTAATACTTATTCCTTAAGAACCGACATGTAAAAGTACCGTCATTTTTGACGGGTTACAGCTAGTAATATCATAAATCACGTACTTATTTACTTTTGAAAAAGGAAAAAATATAATATAAATTTTTCTTGTTAAGAAAATTCAGATTTCTTAGTAAAAATTCATAATGTTTTATACTTTTCGGTAATTCTAGTGTTTCTTAAAGAGCCATTACACAGACGTTGTTAAAGAACGCTACCATGTTTTTGACCGAATTTTTTCTGAATATTTCCCATAATTCCATCACCTTTAAAGCGATGGCTTAATAATACAAAAATCTTCAGGAGAGAGAAAATAAGTTGTTTTTTAAGATGCAGGATTGAGTTTTAGCAAACTAGTGAGCAAATTTTAAAAGATATATAGATGTATATGTAGCTTTTTGAAAGAAAGAAACCGGTACATTCTTGTAGTATTTATTCAAATGAAAATATTGCTAAAATTAGTGAAAATTTTGTTAAAAATCCGACAACCAAATTGTCGCAATTTGTCAAAATGTATTTTTACTTCAGCGGATATGTCAATAAATGAAATATTCGTTTTTAGGCAACTGAAAATTCTCGATGAGTATGAAAATTATCTATTTAATCCACTCCAAGTTACATTATAATATATTTTTTAAGCTGGATGTATCATTAGACATACAAGGAAAATTCACCAATTCAAATTATTAACATTTTGAGCTTTTGTGATCATATTATAGCTACGCTAGAAAATATATTTTATTAGAATAAATTAATAAGTCATTTGTTATTTATTAGTCTTTATTCCCAAAAAAATCAGTGTATGAATATCAACTACGTGAAAAATTGATCAAATTACATTTTTGCTAAAAATATTGTTAAAATTTTATCTATAACAAAGATATACACACAAAATTGATACAATCTCCCCTATTCTCAGTATAACAAGATTGTTATAATTAGTGCCTGCTATCCCAGCACAAAGCAGATGAGATACACTTATGTATTTATGTACACGTAAAGTTTATATGGGAAATATACAGACATCTGTCAAATGTCAATATTTTTACCATTTTAGTGAAAATAATGCCTCTTATTTAATATTTAGTAATATTAGTTTTTATCGCAATTACAATAATTTCGTTGTCTGTCTGTTCGTCCATCCGTCTGTCTGTCCATTCATCCGCGTAACTTCGTATAACGTCCATAACTTTTTTATAGTTAATTTTTTTTTGAAAAATATTTTTTTTAGAAAAATTAGGTTTTTTTGAAAAATGATTTTTTTTTCAATCTTCATTTTACGAAATTTTTTTTTCCAAATGTTTTCTTTTCGAATTATTTTTTTCGAAATATTTTTTTTTGAATTTATAATTTTTTTTCCAATAATTTTTTATCGAATTAATTTTTTTTAGAAAATAAATAAATAAATTCTTTAGAAACCGACATGTAAAAGTACCGCCATTTGTGATGGGTTACAGCTAGTTTTATATAAAATCATCACGTAAAAATTGACTAAATGTATAATGTTAAATTTGCGATGTTCATACTTATCGATGTTCTTACTCTGTAAGATGCATATATTTCAAATACACAACAATTGTTGTGTATTTGAAATATATGCATGTTGCTAGAGCAGGCTGAAACACTGAGTAATTATTAAAACTTATTTAAAACTCAAACCAATATCCCAATTAACAAGTCTTGTGATTTGGGATATTGGTTTGAGTTTGAAATAAGTAATGTGTTGTTTTTATATATTTTGTGTCTAATATTCTTTTAGTGACTCATTAAAAATATAATAAAATAATTGCACAAATCAATGAAAATAGACCCGTATGAATTTATATCAAAACATCAATCTTAATTTGCCAATAAAAAAGATTTCTGACTTAGGCCCGGTTGTAAAAGGTTGTATTAAAGTAAAGGTTAGTTTAAAGCATAGATTTTTTACGGAAACAGATTGTTTTAATTGGTTGAGAACGCAAAAATCTATGTTTTAAACGAATATTTACTTAATTACTTTTCTCAGCATGTTCACGATATGCAGTTTTTAAACCATTCGACGCAAACGTTCGTAGTATAACATAAATTCACCAGATGTATTTTATTTAATAGACAGCTTGACATCTGGTTTTCATCTCAGTTAATGGAAACATTTTTCTCTAGCTGAAATGTCAGTTCGGCAGACACGTTCACGATGAAGAGGAAATATTTCTGGAGCGAGTCTACGTCATACGTCCAGTAGGAATTTCAATTTTTGATGAAACGACATGCGCTCATTTCTCATCGCCTAAATGCTCCGATATGTTAATCTCAAGTACGAAACGTCTTCGCTTAACAAAACACCGATTTTATGATGTGGCAAGCAATACGACGGTCGATATGAATGTAAATAAACATTGAATTCTAATAATATTTACAGGGTTATGTACAACCCGTGTTCACAGATGAGATTTCTATCGTCTCAAAACCTGAAGCATAATACAGATTAAAGGACACTAAATTAAACGCTCAACTTAATATCGTCCACTTGTCTGTGGAACGAGTGGAACTTAACGTATATATTTATATATATATAATATATATATATATATATATTTAATAAGAAATAAATAAATGAAATTAAGAGAAATACGCAAATATCAAATAATAAAACTGAAAAATTTGGTTGAAAAAAAAAAAAAAAAAATGGAATAATATAAATAAGTGAATTAATAATTCAAAGAGAAACATATAACTATCAAATATTGACGACTTATTATGTAGCTGGGATAGTGAAATTGGTAACACGCTGTCCGCGTAAGACAGAGGTCCGTGGCTTGAATCCAGTTTCCAGCATTTAATTTTTCAGTTTTATTATTTGATATTTGTGTATTTCTCTTAATTTCATTTATTTAGATTCTTATTAAATATTACGGGTCTCGCTTCTATTATAATTAGTCTTATTCTTATAATTAGTCTTATTTTATATATATAAAATAAGACGCCGTTTGTAAAGTTTCGTTCTTTTCTGGGATATACATTTTCATACATTTTCGTGTGTTTTATTATAATCTCGCGTGTTCCATTCTTCTTATTCCAAAATGTCCAGAGAGTTGGGAAATGCTCGATTTTTTTCTAGCATCTCGTGATAGTTTTTGTACTTTGTACTCTTCACGTCATACTAGGACCATCTGTAGAGTTCAATAACGACCCGATAAAACACGTAGACAGAACTCTTTCCATTTAAGAAAGGCAATCGAATTAGTATGTGTAAGCCGTGCGTACGACGTACATTGTTTCATTGTGTTAGTGTTTACTGATATAAATCCCAACACAACGAGTATAATCAACAATAAACAGTTTCATAGCCCAGTGGGTATGAAACTGGCTTCTCACACCGAGGGTTCCGGGTTCGATTCCCGGCGAGGTCAAAATTTATCTATGTGATTTATTCAAGCCTGCGTTTTTTGGGTTACGTTTCGCTTCTGTAATTAGGCCTCTTGGCCTGTTGAAGCGTAAATAAAAAATAATAAAAAATAAACAATGTTCCCCGTAAGCATGGCTTACACATATTAATTCGATTATCTTTCTTAAATGGAAAGAGGTACACATGAAAGGTTTTAGTTGTAGTTATCTATGGTTCTAGGTGGTTTTGATGAGTTTCGCTGTCAAGTCGAACGCCTTATATACGAGTCGATCCCGCTAACCTTAATCGTCGACATCTAAGTTTATCACAAGATTAATTCTCAGCACGTGTGCACGGTCCAGAGATATATCTCAACTAAATCTCTTAGACTTATTTCATTATGGGTACAGTAGCCGGCAAACATCTTGAAATTCTACGGCGTAGTGGGGGGAAGTTTGCGCATCTACCTTTCCACCAACGAGACCCAAATTTCGTCTTCTTCGCATTCCCCCACTACGCCAAAGAATTTCAAGAAGTTTGCTAGCAACTGTATTATGCCTTAAATTTATTTATAAATTACGCAAATGATATAATGATCTATGTATTCTCTGAATAAAATCCAGTTTGCTTTTAGACTCCTTCCACCGCAAAAGAAAACCATCTCACCATCCACTATCTCAGAAGAAATATTGCGACTGCTTTTAAAATATTATAAGGTTGTATTACGGCGAGGGGTTGGGGCTTTACGGCTCAGAAACATTTTAAAATAACCCTCCACAACTCGTTAATAACCTAGACAAAGTTTTATTTTTCATTTCGTAATGTAAGCTTGAATTATTAGTCTCATTAAATTTTTCAAATCGGTACATACATTTTCAAATCAGATATCAAAAATTCTTTGTAACTCTTTGTCCCCTTCCAAGATTTTCGGTGTGGGTCTCTCGAGAATGGTTTAATTTAATCTAAAATGGCTTAAAGGGTTTCCGATCATTAATTCGACGGCCCAGCAACACAAAAATCTGTCTAGAAAAGTGTCAAATTTACATTTAATTTTTACTAATTTAAAATGTACAGAATTCGAGATTCTATAGAAAAAATAGCCTATAAATTTATAAGAAACATGATTTTGGAAGGGATAGATATATAAAATCTGGAATTTAAAACATTTTATTTAGTAATCCTTGGTGACTGCGTTCAAAACATTTTTTTATTTTATGGATATTGCTGCCTTTACTTTTACACCCCACACATAAATAATTACTCGCCACTTCTCAAATTACAATGCTAGAAAGAACCTACGCATTGAAAAATAGTTTAACAGATAACCTATTTAACTCATATTCTGTGCTATTCTGGAAATAACAATATTGGGATGTCAGATCTTTATTCCAACACTTAATAAACGAAAATAAATAAACGAGACGTAGGTATAAGTCGGTGGTGGTATGGTTAGGAGAAAGAAGTACATGACGGTTATCTGTCAAATACACAAACGTCAAATATAAATAGAGTCCACGAATATTTATCTTTTCTATGGTCCAAAGAGACAATGACAATTTTGACATAATTTTACATCAGGACGCTGTGGGAGAAGAAATTAATAAGTTCATATGAAATAATCCTTTTTCTATAAGCTTTAAATACAGCATTAGTACTTATTTCATGTAATTTTAGTCGAAACAAGAGAATTGTGAGGTTCCCTACGTTTGCGGCGGAGGACAGCTGTCAGACCAGACCGGAGAAATCGGACATCGCAAATAAAGGTTTTTACTTTGAGAGAGATGAGTGAAAATATACAAATATTCTTATTATTACGACAAACACCGAATACCGACGTACATATACCTACGTCTCGTTTTTTATTTGTTTATTTTTGTCTATTAAGTGTTGGGATAAAGACATCTCAATATTGCTATTTTCAGAATAGCACAGATTGTCAGGAACTAAAGCAACTTGTTACAGAATAGATATTTCAATACCTAGCCTAATAAGAAGTAAAAACAAACATTAAACTATCTCCTTTCTTTTTCTTTATTAAATTTATACTTTATTTACAGTGGGTGCAGTGGGAACAAGAAGAGTGACTTTTATTTAAACTTATATTCTGAAAAAAATTAAATTAAATATTGTTTAATAATAGAAATATTAATTATTATGATAGGAATATTACGAAATATATCCCTTATTTCAGTTTCTTTTCAAAATATATGCTTAGGAAAAAGTCGTGCATCTTGTTGTCACTACATGCGCTTGCTTAATAATATACTCAAATTATAAATAACATGTTTATTTAAGGTCTGGTAGTTTGATCAGTAGTTAGAGTAATAGTTAATCAAAGAGCACAGCTTTTTACGAAAACGGATTGTTTGATTGGTGGAAAACCCAAAAATCTATCCTTATTTCTTACTTTATCTGTTTACCTACTATTATTACTTATCAAATAATCGGCCCTCAATGAGTAATAGGTAATCCTCGATTTCTCTGCACTTAAATAAATAATCACACCAACTCAATCGAATCCTTATACAATACCTTAAATCTAGTATACCCTTTGTAAAATGTTTTTCTTTTCGTTTTGTCTCCCCTCTCCCCTTTTATCCCGTAAGGGAGTGCTCTCTTCCAGTCCCCTTGTTGCCCCGGTCTTTTTTTTGTTGTTTTGCTCCTCACTCGTGAATTATATATTCTATTTTATTTTTTCTTTCTCTAGTTATCTGTTTTTTAACCTTATTGTAATCAGCCGTTCGGCCCGTTTGTTTTTCATAACACCGGGTCGCACGGATGCTTTTAGCATTAAAAAATGCCAACCAGGCGGAGAATGCGCAGGACTAATGTAGGAGCTTTTTCTTGTAAAACGGTCCTGGATATACGGTGGGTCTTCTCCCATTGTTTTTCCAGGCGGGATGCGTTACTTTATCCGGTACGCGGAAAGGAAATAAAGTAGGAGCCGGCGACTGACATACGTACGCGTTTTTACACATCTGTTATCTGCTAAAATCCCCCGAACTCAAATGTCATAATATCTAAACCTTCTTACCTGCTATAGTGTACAAACAAAGAAATTGTCTGGGGGTCGCTCTTGGTCTAAAACGGTTCTGCGGGATGATTGTGCTGGCATGGCTCGATGTTAAATGATTTCAATTAGTTACCATGTCCGAAAAACAAGAGGAGCATTCATTTTATCTCCCGACATAAATCCTCTGCAACAAAGGACGAATTTCCGCTGCTCAATAGGAAAGCCCTTATATTAATTTCCGTTTATTAATTTCATGAACCACGAAGAGTGTCGCCATAAACCTTTCCATTGTGTTTACATTCTGCAGTATCCAGCTGGCATTTTTATGACCGCTTTTCCAAACAAGGATATCAGACAAATATCCGTATATGAACATTTTTCATAACCCTTTTGTTATGTCTTGTACTGAGATACATATTGCTGCGATAGTGGACCACTTCAAAGTGATATGAAAGTCTTAAATCATGGTTATTTTAGAAGGTTCGTCCTCTATCTCTCTCGTACACTTTAGAAGGTTCGTCCTCTATCTCTCTCGTACACTTTCCAAATCTGTGATCGTGGGTCTTTAATAGCAATGAGTCATATTTTTAAACCGCATCCAATATAATTTTTTTATACAAATTGAAATTACCTTGTTTTATTATTTCGGAGATAAGTTTGTTGAACTCTACAATCACTTATATGAGGATAAAAACACACATGTTTTTATTTATTTATTTATTAAAGAATCTTAACAGTTTCAATCATTATAATTTAAGAGCGGTGTATATTGCATAAACCAATTACAAAGATGCACAGATGTTTAAGGCGTAGTAAATTAAGTACAATGTTAGATAAGAGAATATTTGAAAGCTAGGAGAATATATTTATTTATTTATTTTATTTCAACGGTTCACACATATTACAATAAAATGATCTTTTATATAAATAGATAACAAACTGTACAATATTTTTTGTTAAATATATCCTTAGTTAAGTACGACAATTATAATAATTTGTATAATAATGAACGAATACGTGCATATATGAACAGAGATTAATCGAATAAATTAAAGGTAAAATTTTCATTAGGGAGATACCGGTAACGACACGGTAACACAGAAAATATCTGCAATTTGTGCATACTCGTGTGTGCATACTTACTTAGTATTAAGTCTGTTGATCATGGAGTATTTTTCGTGAAAAAATGGTTATGAACGGGTATTAATAGCTGGTTTGTGAAATGATATGGACGATACGAGTTCAGGGGCAATTTATAAAAATTAATTATTTTGTATAAATATATAATACCAGCAATAATGCGTCTATCGCTAAGTTTACTTAGACTTGTCTGATGTAGAAGTTGATTATAGTAAGCAACAAACAATATTCACGTAAAATAATTGTAAGAAATGAAGAAATACGTTAAATGAATGAGTGTTGATAGTAATATAGAAACTGGTGGAGTGTTGATAGTAATATGGAAACCTCGTAGCCCTGTGGATATGACACTGGCTTCAGTTCCTTTCAATGTTTACCTACTTAAATTATCAATATGTACCTACCGAATTAAATTTTAAGAATTTAAGTAGGTAATTGTATTTTTTCATGATAATAAGAAACAATTTTGTTCAAACACTAATGATAAACTAATGAAAGATAATACATACATACATGGAAGATATAGCGTTACAATTTAATTGAAATAAAACGATTGTGATTTTTTTCATATGCGTGTCGTTGGCTTTCGTGAGGTTTGATTTGAATTTGAAGTGGTTTTAATAAAATAGAAGGGTAGAAGTCTGATTATACGGACCATAAAGTATAATATTGTAACGTGACAACAAAACTATAGAAACTTACAATGCTCTGAAATTATTTACCTACAGCATTCGGGAGACTTTCGGAACAGTCTGGAAGCGAAAGGAACATCCTCGTAAACACTAGAAATGTTTAGAATAATCTCGGAAATTCTAAAAACGCATTTAGCAGTGCCGCAGCAGCTCATGTTTGTTTTGTCATTTACTGGCGTGACATTAACCAGCTATAAAAAAGTTAGCAAAAACAATGATACCAGCGACAACAGACTAATCGTAGAAGTATTTACATGGAGAATTAAATACAATATTCCAGCAACCTATAATAATGTGTTTCACAGACGAGTGATCAATTGCGAAATAGTGTGAATTAAATAATAGTTCAATGTATTCGTGTCCAGAGACACAATTATTAACGATTTATTAATTATTGTTTTAAATTCACAATGTACGTGAAAATAAAAATAATTAATATATCAATAATTAATTTCCAGTGTTTTAATTCGCCTCCCACAGCCACGACCATTTGCGAATAACAAAAGGTGATAAATTTAACTGATGAGAGTATTGGTTGCGATCACTTCTCATTGTGATCATTTAGTAGGTACTAAGCTTGTGATGAATCACCTGTTTCTATAGATTTTTTTTTTATAATTTTTATTTTGAACTCTAAGATGATTTAAATGCTACGCGGGAAAAATTGAGCTAAGCCCACCTGGCGGAGTATTGGAGCTACAAAAATTTGGGAATGATGAAACGCTAGTATTGGGAGGGAGTTAGTAGCGATTGCTCGGATATAGGTTACGGGCAGTTACTAATCAATTCTTATAAATCATATTAATCTTGTGGTAAAGCCGTGTTTGGTACAAATGGTTGACGATCGATGCGGTCCGAGCGGTCCACGTGTGATCCCCATAAAAATATACTGAACACGGTTTTCAGAGTTTTGGGTCGCGGTTATTGCGTTTTGAGCCGTTAAAAAACCGATTAACGTCTACTCTAAGGTGACGATGATATTGACAGTTCCACGAGGTTTCTGAATTATGGGCTTTTTTGCTGGATTTTTGAGACCGTTTAAATGTCATTAATCGTGGTCTCGAGTGGATTCCCGTGCAACAGAGATGCAGAATATGAGCAAAAGTGAGGAAGGCGGGTCCTAATTGGGGGATCGCGAGAGGAAAACGCCCCATAAATAATTTATAGGAATTGGCCGTGAAGCACGGATTAAACGTATACGATGTACCAGAGGGGTGACCTTAACTGAGCGAATAATGATTTATTTTCGTTTCGCGGGAGTCGGATAACGTAGGCAGATAGGAAAGTTAACTATAATTCTATTATATTTATCTGTAGACTAACGCTCTTCAGGCTTTTACAACAGATAGGTAATTGCGCAATGACGGTATATATAGTTAGGAATGAGATAACGATAACGTGTAAGCATATTAATGGCACGACAAGAAAAGAATATACTCGAATATAGATACAATATATTAACTATGTAATCACTACAAACCTGTCCGACATTAGCGTAGTTTCAACAGGACGGGTAACGTGTATACGATTGGCTATTCTAGCTCAGATTTCGCCGGGTTTGGTAGTAATAACCCACAAAACATAATTGAACAAGTGTATCCAGATAAGAATATTGTAAATAAAATAATATGAATTTGCGGCCCATATACACATGAAATAAAAGGATAAAGCGTATGGGGATCTTATAGATGGATGGATAAATGAAACAAATATATATAGGAGTAAATGCAAGTAAAAAGCAAGCATATAAGTACCAAAAACATAGGAGAACATAGTGTGATAGAAATTCGAAGACGGGAGGAACAATAATGTGAAGTGGAACGGATATAGCAAGAGCATGTAATAATGATAAACGTACAAATACAGACAACTACTTGAGACCGATTCGACAGATACTAGCAATCTTTCAACACACCTCTAAGAACATGGTGAGTGGTATATAGTTATCAGCGGAGGCGTCCAGTACCTTGGCAATAAATAAGCACTGAACTGATCCGACGCCTTGCCTGCGGCACTGGAGGTTTATTTATTTATTTTATTTATTTTCATTTATTGGTTTTCTTACAGCCACATGATTAATCAATCTTGAAAAGAAACCAATAATTGATGTACAGAGTTTTGGGCCAGTTACAAGAAAACACATATATACAATCGATAAAAAAAATTAAGAAAAAAACATGTCCAATAGTGGGTTTGTGTGAGTGTGTATTTGTGTGTTTATTTATTTATTTTGTTTTGGGAAAAATTAAAAGCAAAACGATCTTAAAAATTTTCCACTGAATTTAAAAATTTACTTTAACTTACATTAATAGTTTATTGTATTGTAGCGAATAGTACCCTTCCAGTATTGTATTGTTCAAGAATATTCACTGTTTATGTAACATAGTTATTTTGTGGATCAATCTTACTGCCAATAAAAATAATAATAAATGGTTACGAATTAATATATAGACGACGTGGCTACGTGAGCCCTGGGCACCACCAGGGAATTTCAATGTTTAAATTCCGCAACAGTTCGGGGGGATCTAATACGTCCCTGTGCGCGGGGTGCCGCGGGCATAAGACAGGATTCATTGGGTGATCCACGAGAAAAGATCGCCCAAAATTAATTTAAAATTAGGTATAGTACCTTTGGATGATTGTTATATCTAGGTATGCAGTGTGCACGTGGTGAATATATGGAAATTGACCCCATGATATAGCGGCCAAGAAACGTTAAATTTCCGATAAAGACGAGTGAAAATACGAGGGAACGGGACATGATAATGGTAGATAGTGAAGAAACATCAACTATGATTAGGGGAGTACCCGATAGATTGTGGTTACGGTTGATCAAACGACAATATGGACTGAACTTAGAAATTAAATATTAAAAATTAATTATCGCGCTTGCAAAGCGAATTTAAATCGTCCGAAGCCACCGAGTCCGCCCCAAAACAGAGACAGGGACCGCAACAGAAGGTGGAGTCAAACTGACAGGTCCAAGAGGGAATGTGTTTTTTTTTTGCCAAACTGAATCTAAGGGACAAAGATTTGGGTATCAAGGAAAGTAGGATATTGAAAATCCTGGAAACACACGACTTAGGACCTTTGGCTGCTGGGAGGGATATTAGAGGTAACGCGGAGTCAGAATTGAGGCAGTCGGTGTGGACGTCTACGGGGATGCGAAATCCGCATCGGTTGTTTTTTTGAGTGAAAGTTACCGTCGACTTAGAGTGTCCCAGTGTTTGAAAATTATAGTTTAACTTCAAGTGAAAGTGGTGTACGGGTAATTATACTCTTCGACAATGTTGATTGCTCATGTTAAATGAAAAGGGGGGTACGGGTTTGATTTTATTTTATAAAGGGTAATTAATTTGGCATATTAGAACTTCGGAAATTACTGCGCTTTATTAAGTTGATTAGTCCGGCACATATAGAACTGATATTTGCAGATCTCCGGAAACTAGCTGTGCGTTATAAAGATACCTATTTTATGCTAAACACGCGGGAAATTGTTAATAAGTCTTATAAAAATACCTATCTTATGCTAAATACGCGAGGTCCTGTTAAAAGGGTTTTAACTCAGAGTACGGGTTTGATTTTATTTTATAAAGGTAATTAAATTAATCTGGCATATCGGAACTTCGGAAATCACTATGTTCTATAAAGTTAATTATTTTTGTCGTCTTACTAGGTTCACAGAATAATATTCGCAGAATTTCAGGAAACGGTAGAGTTCAAATTTAGTTAAATTTTCGTTTTACTAAGTATAGTATTGGCGGATCTCTGGAAACTAGCTGTGCGTTATAAAGATACCTATTTTATGCTAAACACGCGGGAAGTTGTTAAAAGATAAAGGAGTTGTTACTAACAGATTCGATTTTAAATAAGTCTTAAAAAATACCTATCTTTGCTAAATACGCGAGGTCTCATTTTAATTTTTACATTTGTAAGGCATATAATATTTCGTTATATGAAATGTTTCGATTAGACCGGGTTTATTTTAGTTATCGAAAGAATATTTAGTTTATTTTAATAATTTTTTGTTTATGTTTAATAGTAAGAGTCCGTTAAAATTATAGCGAATAAATTCTGGGATTAAAAATACGTCTAGTGAAAAATATATAGCTGATCTCGCGGGGTATCAGGTTCAGCCCATAATAATCTAGATTTTCATTTCGTTTAAAATTATATAGAGTAATTCCGTGAGAATCGGGGTTTATTTACAATTTCACAGATGAATAAATTCCATTATTCTAGAAAATTATATAAAATAATCTCGTGAGAATCGGGGTGTATTTACAATTTCACAGATGTATAAATTCCATTATTCTAGAATATTATATAAAATAATTTCGTGAGAATCGGGGCTTATTTACAATTTTACAGATGTATAAGATTTCATTATTCTAAAAAATTATATAAAATAATCTCGTGAGGGTCGGGGTTTATTTACGGTTTTACAGATGTACAAGTTTCACTATTTTATAAAGTATATAAAATTGCTTTCGTTCTGCCCGGGTTATCTTATATTATATAGAAAAACATAGATCTCGCGCTATCAAAACATATAAAAACGTTTCGGCCGGGGTTATTTTGCGCGTTGGGGAAAGTACAGAAGATAAAAAATAAGTTTAATTTGGTTCGGGTTATTTTATATTTTATGAAAGATATTTGCCTCGCGGACTTAAACTATGAAAAAAAATGTTTCAATTAGTTATGGTTATACTTTAGGAGTGATGTAAACTTCGCGGTTGTGATCCTATATAAAAATCGCTTTAGTATAGTTCGGGTTACCTTGTATTGTACGAAAACGTAAATCTCGCGTATAAATCTCGCGTATAAAAAAAAACGTATATCATGTATTCAAACATATAAAAACTTCTAGTACATTGTTTCGATAGACCGGGGTTGTATTATACTTATAAAGATGTTGTAGGGCCTCGTTATATTGAAAATATATAAAAACCGCCTGGGGCCGGGTCCTCTTATTTATAAACTATATAAGATTTCGTTACATTTAGTTATATAAAATGCTTCGTTCGAGAATTCGCGTTTCATTTTAAGCATATATATAAATATAGGGTCCCGTTTTTAAACAATGTTAGTGTTTCGTTTAGAATTCGCGCCTTCATTTAATAAATATGAAACATAGGTTTCGGTTAGAACTATTTTAAAATGTTTCGTTTAGAAATTCGCATCTTGTATTATAACTGTGAAACTTATAATATTCGTTTTGAGCTAAAACGTATGAACATAGAAACACTACAGTTTTGACCGCTATTTTGCTTACTATGCCTAGGACATTCTTGCGGTGTATTAGACTTGATGGTAAAATTTGTAAGTTCCGCTGTCCTAAAATTATATAAAATTACCTTCGTTTAGATCGGGTTATATCATATTCCTCGCGGAACGCGTAAACCTCGTTGTCCTGAAACTAAATAAGGATGTTTCACCTAGACCGGGTTCATTTTACATTTTAGGAAGAATATAAATCCCGCGTCTTTCACTACATAAAATGGTTTCGGTAAGATTGGGGTTGTTTATACTTGTAAAAATTACAGAATCCCGTTATTGTTAAACTATATTAAAATGATCCGGGGGGGGTACTCGCCGGAGAGTAGATATCAAATATTCGAGATGATAATAAATTTATATTAAGAATAATATTAAGGACAAAACCCAAATCGGCGGACCCTAAAAGTACCTAATATGTATTGACCTTATAAAGGTGTAGACTAGTGGGGTTTCATTATAGAAACAATTAATTGTTTAACAACAACAAGTGGACAAGTGGTTGCTTCATGGGTTTGTTAAAACTTATAAACGCATGGAATCCTAGATTCAAAGCTTAATCCCGGTATTTCGGATAAATATAAGAATATGTAACATCGGAAAATAACGGGTAACGGTTTTTATGAAAAATATCGGTGCGTATAATCATTAGAGTATGATCATTAGAATTAGAGTTTAGTTTCGATGACCCGGGTAAGTACGGATGCGTAAGACGGAAATAAGGACTATGTTACAGTATTATTAAGATATATGAATACTTACAATTGTCGAGCTAGAGTCTAATCCCGGTATCTCGAGGAATATAAATTTAAAGAAAAGAAAATAATGTCTAGTTTCGGTTTGATTAAAGTATATACACCGTATAGTTGCAGAGGCTGGATACTAAGCCCCAGCTACGGAACTTATAAACGCGTAATGGCAGGATCAAAGGTTAGGTCGCGAACTATAGTTAATTAGGGGCCTGTGAATCGTATGCGCGTGCAAGGCAAGTGTCCGCAATCCTTAGGTAAAAAGTGAGGTACATGAAGTGAAACTACGATGCACTGGACTGGATATAAGATGGGTAAGTCATGTCATCCTCTTTCCGTTTTGAGATTATAACGATATATAAAGGTGGCGCACGATTAAGAAGAATGGTCTCGGGTTCGACACCCCAGACAGAGACGGAAGAAGCGCCGACAGTGAAAGCTAACCCCTGTACCGTAAACTTTACATATGTTTTTCCACAGGTGTTGTTTGCATGTTGAATCCGTACTGACCATAATAGGGGCGAATTAATTTGCCAAATTAACCTTTCTCTGCATGTGTGTGAACTTCCAGGGATCGGGCGGCTCGTGTGCTCGACGCCGAACTTATTTATTTACTTCTATTTATTTATTTAATTGATTGAGTGATTGAATAATTAATTAATTAATTAGGTATTTATTTGTCTATTCATATATATATATTTATTTATTTGTTTATTTATTTAATTTTCATTCAGTCATTCATTCATTTATTTATTCATCTATTTATAAATTATTTATTTATCTATTTATTTATTTAATTGATTGATTGATTGATTAGTTAATTAATTATATATTTATTTATTCATTTATTTGTTTGATTGACTGATTTATTGATTAATTAATAATATTTATATATTTATTTATTCATTTATAATATTTATTTATTTATTTATTCATTTGTTTAATTACTTATTAATTTATTAATTGATTAATTTATTAATTAACTAATTTATTTATTTATCAATTTATTTATTTATATATTTATTTATTTACGTACTCATACGTCTGTGCATCGTCGGGGGGGAGGGAGGGGGATAGTCAGATCAGCATCGCCACCGTCATCATCACCGAATGCCGTGTCTCAACTATATCCCACGCGCCAAATTACATCACCGTCACTGAACGCCGCGTTCCGATTACACACTGCTCGCTATGTTACGTCGTCGCCACCAATCGCCGCGTTCCAGTTATATATCGTCAGGAGACGTTCCCATAGCATCATCATCATCTTCATCATCATTAGCGGTGTCCCAGTTATATATAGTCAGGAGGCGTTTCGATAGCATCATCAACATCATCATCATTAGCAGTGTCCCAGTTATATATTGTCAGGAGACGTTTCAATAGCATCATCATCATCACCATCATTAGCAGTGTCCCAGTTGTATACAGTCAGGAGGCGTTTCGATAGTATCATCATCAACATCATC